>CAEFZX010007450.1:0-79320 GCA_903066825.1 Alfaro cultratus | reverse complement strand
GTGTGTGTGTGTGTGTGTGTGTGTGTGTGTGTGTGTGTGTGTGTGTGTGTGTGTGTGTGTGTGCGTGCGTGTGTGTGGAGGGGGTTTAGACAGGTGGGAGGCAATCTGCGTAGCTTACATAAACTCATCCAGGAGTCATGGGAGAGCGAGAGAAAGCAGAGAGCAGTAATAACCTGTGGATCACGTCTCCTTAAGTCAACATCAAGGCCATGTGTTTATTTCTTTTTTTTTCCCCACCTAAAGGCAAAAAGCTCCTGGAAAAGGACGGTCTCATAACAACATCTCCTCTAACCTGCTCGTTTCATCTAAACCATCGCGCCATCACTGGCTACGAAGGGCGAACAACATCTTCGCTCCTTCAGCTGGGTTTCAGTTTTCTCATGGAGCGGTGTGGAGCCTGTAACAACAGGCCACACCTACAGGGAGAGAAGCCCATGATCTTTTTAAATATGTCTCTGAGAATTGTTGTTGTCATTACCGGCAGATGTGTTATTACAGGCATTACTGCGAATGTGACAAAGGGTTGCTGAGATCACAGATGGCAACAGCAGCTGGGTGATGGATAGAGCCCAGATGGTTTCACTCCGTGTCCCCGGACCGAGCGAGACGACTGCAGGATTCACCGAGAGTGAAATGGAGCCAGGGAAGCGAGGAGAGTTGCGTGAAAGGTTAAGTGTCACCTGCAGACAACAGGTCATTGGCCATGTCATAACAGAGTTGTAAAGACCCTTGCAAGGATAGTTTGTTAGGGACGGAGTTAGCACACTGGGGATGTTTACAGTAAAGCACTTGGGCTCACTGTTGAAAAAGTCACTGTAGAATTTACAGTAACTTTCTGACAGCAGGGTTGCCAGCTAGTTACTGTAATTTTTACAATAAAAAAATTACAGTAACCTTACTGTAATTTTTTTTACAGTAGCCGTACTGTAATCTTATTACAGTAATTTCATTGCAGTCTTACTGTAAATTCTTAGTTTTATTGTAATTTTATTGCAGTTTTACTGTAACAGAATTACAGTTTTACTATAAGTTAGCTTTAGCAAACAATGTAATAGAAGCAACAGTAGCTCAATATAACTTTTGTGATGCATTTTCATGATGCAAAAGTTATGCATCACAAATGCATAACTTTTGTGATGCATTTTGTGATGCATTTTCATGATGTTACACTGCCAGTGTTTGTTACACAAATGGCAGTGTAACAAACACTGCCATTTGTTACAGTGCTGATACCTTCACAGACACACACAGTATCTGGTCCTGAAGGGTCCGGTTTGGTGAGTGCTATAAAAACAAGTCACCCGTCAACGAGGCCGCTCCGATCTAGCTTTTTGTGGCTGACAGACTGTCAGACTGTTTCAGATTTTTCACCCTGTCTGTGCAACATTTGGTGTGCCAAACGTGTTTAAGCTCAATTTTGAAAATATTCATTTTTGGAGTTTTAGACCCACAAAAGGGAGCAGCCAAATGTTTTTCTTCGCCGATAGCCGACCGTGGTAAAACACCAGCATTTCTTGTCTCAAAAATCAATAAACGCATTTGTTTTGTTGATATATTCCGTTTTCCATGAATTCCATCAAATAATATGCAGTCTTATAAAGTGGCGTTTAGATGGAGACCACATTTGGACGCTTTCAGATCCTGCAGCTGGGGTTGTAGAACTGTAGGGGCATGGCTTACAAATACCTGGGTTCACATTGGCCAATTATTGACCACTGTAGCCAAACTCCTTCGTAGAGAAAGAAAATCTTTGACCCTGAGCTTGAATCGGTGGACTGTGTTTGTTTAGCATGACAGATGTGGCAACTGGCGATTTAATGCTGCCACCACCAAAATCAACCTAACTATCTAGCAGCGTCTTCTATTTGCCGATTCTTCTCCTTTTCCCCTGACATGAGATCGTCTTGCTTCCTTCCCCTCTTCCATCTCTAACAGTGAGCACGTCAATATCCGTAGTTTGCAGTCCTTTTATTGATAGACTAAAAGCTCAGTTGGATCTGTCGGACACTGAAGGCTGCAGCAATAAGTCATGCAGTCTGGCACCTTCCATTGTGCAGTGTGACAGGAGTTATTATAATTTCTCGCCCGTACAGTTTCACAGGTTAAGTCCTGTAAAATTTTGGAAATTCTACAGTAAGTGCCAAAGCTTATGACATCACTAAAACTGCTAGAGGTGACGCTCATGCAGGCAGGCTGTCCAAATGCATTTAGTACATTAACGACGAAATGACAGTCCTCTTTTGCTTTGTTCTATGTCAAACTTGTTCCCCTATTGGCTCTTGAAGAGCCAGTGGTTGCAGGTTTATACCTTACAAGGTAACTCAATCAGGAGTATAGATCACTGAACAAAACAAATGATCTGAGGTTTCTTTCTTTGCCACTGAAACACAATGGCGCATTACAACATCTGTGATCCTGTTTAACTTCAGCACAACAGCCTTTTCAGAGCTCTGGCTTTTCTTTCTTTTTTTGATGAATGAATTGCGCTTTACAGAATCCTCTCATTTGGTCAGCCTCATATTGTTCCTCTACTCAAAATAACACTATTTCAGTGTGATTCTTCTTACTCACGTTACTGGTAAGTAATCACCTTTCTTTGCCCTGCCTCCTCACCATAATCGTCACTTCATTAGAAGTCAAAACGCACATGAGTGACTCTTTCCCTGCTATCAGTTGGATGGTTTACCCTCATTGCTAACTTAAGCCTTTTATTTGCCCAACTCTGTGAACACAAACACAGCTAAAACCAGCCCTTGTGCACCACTAAGTCTGTTGAGCCTCTCCCAGTGGGAACGCTTGTGCAGACGATTGTGTTGGCCTTAGTAAGCCTGATGATTCACACGTGATCTGGTGCCAATCTGCGGGTCTCAACACACCATCAGCACACACCTGCCCTGCCCAGCCAGCAGGATGATGCCTTATTGTGCAACAGAAGGACAAATTCCCTCATCCTTGCATATTTATTAGTTGGAAACTAAAAGCTGACTGTGGCGTATGTAGCCTATTCGTGTGTAATGTGTATTTGCACTAAGCCCATTTTACTCTGGTGCATCTAAATTAAATCCAGTGTACCTGACTGGCAATAAATGGCCTAATAAGTCCAATGGAGTGTAATTTAATTCCAGTTTCATCTAGGACGTTTTGTTAAAGATGTTCTGCTTGCAGTTTACACACACCCAGCAAACATGTGGGAAACTGTGTGCTGGTCAGATGAAGCCAAAACCAAACTGCTTGGACTGCGTGTTTAACGCAGTGTGGTGGAGAAAGTGACATTGTGTTTCACCACCATGTTGTTAGCATTGGTTGTTAGCATTGGTCCCCCAGTCCAAACCCGAATCCTATTCAGAATATCTGTGGGGAAACTATTGAACATAAAGCTTCAGTTACTGAAAAGTAGCATTGTCATCAACATTTTGTTTTTACATATGGTACGTGTCAATGAAGCGCTTGAAAGTTCACAGAGCGTTCCTTATGCGAGCCGCCCCGGCCCTGAGGCCTTGACGCAGGTGAGAGCCGCGCCGACAGTTTGCACCTGTAATCCGAAGAGCTACGGTCACACAACTTGTTCTCTTTGTCTGTCATGCAAAGCTGCCTCCCTCTTGTGTATCTGGTGTCTTCCGCCCATCTCTTGCCCTCTGCATCTGTCCTCTAACAAAAAAGAAAAGAAGAACTAGGGTGGGAACCGGAGCTGATACAGGTGGCGAGAGAGGGATGTGCAAAGGTTCAACCAGAAGAGTGAAACGTGAGAATGGAGAGGAGAGCAGGGGAACCATTTCTCTTAATGGCTTCCAGAGAAGGCAAACACCAACCAGCGCTGCCCAGATGCAATCAGTAGTCGTTCCTTCTCTTGACGCCTCACTTAAATGAGGATTGCCTTGTTTTCTACTAAAGTGGCTGCACAGTTTGTTCCATTTCGGGGAAGAGGAGGAGGGTAATCAGGCCACAGCTTTGTGGAGAATATCGCGTACCATGCCTACGACCTGTTTACCAGTAATGCATGATTTAACAGGGTTTTCCCCCCATGCAGGGTAGGACGAGGCGTGACTATCGTAACGCAGTGAAGAATGACAACAACAACAAAAGAGACGCTCACGTAAAGCAATGTAAAGTTTCCTCGCCGTGAGCGCCTGCCTCTCCGAAAGAGGTCGATTCTGTCACAAGTTTTCCACTGTTTGAGAGGGAAAACGCAGTTGCAGTTTTCGTCCTGTGCCAAAGGGAAACCCTGATTTATGCTGTTTACTGGAGAGCCAGGTCTGAAATTTAAAACAGACACCGTCAGGAACAATCTATAATTTGCATCACATTCCCAGCTAGCTCCTAATTTTCCCTTAAGACTCCCCAAACGACGCAAACGCATTCAAATCGCTTGAACGTTTTTATGTTACAATAAAACCCATTAGTATCTTCTACTAGAGTTTTATGTAAGTGATGAAACACAAACTAGCACATAACTATGACAAATAAGTAGCATGATGCATAGTTTTGAATGTATTTTTAATGAAAACAATCTGGAAAGTGTGGTGTGCGTCTGGATTCAACCCCCTGTACTGAATTCTCATAAAATGAGACCAAAATTAACTTGTTATATGAAAAACAAATGCAAGTGTTTATCACTGACAGTCTTCATCCAGTGTGACTGATCTTCTGCTACTTTGTAAAGAATGGACAAACATTTTAGGACTTACATGCGCTAACCTTATAAAGATAATACTCCAAAAGAGGACCGTGTGGATCTCTGCAGAAAAAAAATGGTACTACAAAGTATTGAAAATGCAATCTACACTTTGTGTATGAAAAACCAAATGTGAAGGTACATATCGTTTTCCTTCCATTTCATTATTATACTTCGCCAGAGTAAATGTAACTCAGTTACATTTACTTTAGCAATTTTTAAGGGAAAAAAAAATGTACTTTTATGAGTATTTTGACCATGCTGCACTTTTTACCTTTACTTGAGTCATTTTTTATGAAGCATTGCTACTCTTACTTGAATAAAATTTCTGGATACTCTGTGCACTGTGAGTAACTTCACCGAATGAAGATCAAATTTGTTGCCTACAAAAATTCAGCTGCAGTTTTCAGCTGCAGTTTTTGTTAAAATTTCAAACGTTTTTTAAGATAATGATTTTGAATTTATTTATTTTTTTACTTTTGCCCGATTCTGTTATTTTGTATTTAAAAATACCAATATTTCCACTAACTTTATATTTTGGTCCGTCTGTTGATGTAATTTTTTGACATTCAGTACTTGATATTCGATACCTTTCTACTCTTACTAGAGTAATTTTTTGGAAAGTTTTACTTTTACTTGAATAAAAAAAATGTTGAGGTTGTGCTGTTCTTGCACTGGTACAATTTTTGCTTTCTCTACCCACATCTGACTTTTGTCAATCCCAATCAAATACACTGATGAAGAAGAAAGTCCACTGGGAGTGAATACTTCTGCAAGGTAGAGTAAATCCTGAAAAGATTGACGCAGGTAAATAACTATTAAAATATAAAAGGTTCTGTGTTTGCACATTACATTTGAACATGTTGAACATAGAAAAAGGGGAACTAGATTTTCTAAATCTGGCAAGCATTCTCTGCTTTTTGTACCTTTAAGGAGACGTATTTGTGTTTCAGTGTGAGGCCAAATAAGGACTGATGGACAGTGAGGAAGACAAGTGGGTGTTTATATTTAAAGCAGGAAGGCAAAGGAAGGAGGACAGAGAGCTGGAGCGTCGTACCAGGTCATCAACAGAATAAAGAACATTTGTCCTGACAGAACCCAACAGGAGCCACCTTTAAAACAAGGTGGCGTGTGTTGGAGCCCCTGGGGGCGGGGAGGTATCATGTTTATCGCAGCTGTTTAATATGTATGTCAGAGCCAATGTGTTTATGTGACGGCTCTTCGGCTTGGGAGCCGATCGGTTGAAAGACCACTGGAGGGGTCCCTCTGTGAACACTTGGCTCCGGCCTTTAGAGCGAAGGGAATAACAATCCTCTCTATGATATCTTCCACATGTGCTTCATGATCCGCTCTCCTGTTTTTTTTTGTTTTTTTTCTGGCTGTTGTGTCCTTCATCAGATGTGCTGGAGTTTGGACAAGACTGACAAAGGGGAGAACGATATAGAGGGGTTAGAAAAGGCAAGTGATGTGAAAATGGGAAAGATTTTTAAAAAAATTTATTTCTCTGTACCCCCCCCCCCACCACCACCACCACCACCACTCCAAACAGCTACACAAACACTGTGACTGAAAGCTGAGTTTCGGAGGTTTAGGGTTAGGCAGAGAGGGATGGATAGATGGATGGATGTGGGAGAAGGAAGGGAGCGAGGCGCTCAGCAGAGCCACTGAGTCTAGACTCCAGATGTTCCGGCAGCAGCAGAGTGGGTGCTTTGGCCCCCACCAGGCTGCGTTGGGAGTATCCCCAACACATGTCCCCACGCCGCCTGTAAATCAGCCCAGCCAGGCCTCAGGCAGCACCGCAGCCACAAAACCCCTCCGCCTGGACCCCCAGAGCAGGCTGGCCAGCGACAGACGGACGCCGATGAGCCCGCCGAACAGCCTTGCGTCTTTTAATGGCCTCCCCGCTCTGCCTGTTTAAAATGGAAACTGTTAAAGAAAAAAAAAGAAGAAGAAGTGACTACCCTTTTCCATGTTCACCTTTCCTTTACCTTCCTTTTTGCATTTGTATGCACAGCTGGAGCCACACATTAGCGTACGCTGTATGAAAGGACCCACAACTTTTCATTTTTTCTCTCCATCTGACGTCAAATCAGCCTAAACTTTTCCTGGTTTAGGTCAGTTTGGATTATCAAGGTCATTTCTACTTGTTAAATACCAGAAATGTGAAACAGAATATCTTATTTATTTTTTTCAAAGTTAAAAGTTAAAATATACTTTTGTTGGCATGCCTTAAAATAATTCAGAAAATCCCAGATGATGATGTCATAGTAGGGCATTGCGATAAATCAGTTTTATCGAATAATCCAATTTTCTCACTTTTGGAAAACCTTAATTTGTTTTTTTACAGTGCACTCCTTCTGTGTCCAAAATTGTTAGCTCACCCAAGAACTGCCATCTTTTTTGACGAGTTTGTTTTGCAGCTTCCATTAATTTCGACTTTGAATTTAGGTCAACTCACAGATGGAATTATTTAAATAAAAGCCAGGTTTTTAAGACATTTTCTGTCATTTTACATTTTTTAGTTCCCATTAACTGAACTCTAGTTTGTTTGAGCTGCAACAGACTGGCGACCTGTCCACGGTGTACCCCACCTTTTTCCCGAAACATCTCACTGGAGACAGACACCAGCACCCCTCCTGACCCCACTAGGGACAAGGGTGTACAGAAAATGAATGGACGGATGGTTTGAGAAGAAAGTCTGGTTCATTTGGAGAGTTGTGAAATCACAACCAAACTCCGCCTTAAAACCAGTGTCTTTGTTCTGTGGAAGTGAACTCTGGTGTAGTTCCAATGCATAGCTATGTAAACACCAAGTTGCTGGAGAAAATTCCAAAAGCAGGAAGTGGAGTAAAGCGCCACTTCCTGCATTTGTTTGGGTAAATACAACCAAAACAAATGCGCATGACCAGCGCTAGCGGGAGAAATGGCTCGTGGTCTTTCACCAAACACAAAAGAGAAACACTACAGCTGCTAAAATCGGACGCTACTCCATTTGTGTTTCCGTCAGGAAGTTGCGCTCAGTGTCGTCTTCTGAGGTTTTTGTGTCGTTTCCTTCGGTAGTTCTCAGTGCAGCGCCACCACAGGGGAGAGAGGGAACAGATTTTGTCAAAGGGTTTAGTTTATTTGACACAGTGTGGCCTAGAAACGAACCTCACTAAGTGAAAATGTAGCAAATGTTGCGATCATAGTCCCTAATCGAACCAAGTCGACTGGACTATCAGGCGTGAAAACACCCACAGTTGTAATCCTGCCCAGTTACTGAGGAAATCGACCTAAACTTCTGAATTTCATTAAATTTTTTAAAACAAAAATTTCTCTTGTTCTGTTTCTGTTTCCTGCTTTTGTAATCCTAACCGACATAAGCCACGAAAAGTTTGGTTTAGTGTCAGAACGTCATAAACCCCCCACAAAAAACAGCTTGTTTTTTTTAAACTAGCACATGTAAATATCTGGGTTCAACTGTAGGCGCCGCTCAAGACACGGACGATACCCGCCGTACAGCCGCCCGAGAACAGAGAGCAGCGCGGCTCTGCATCATAAACTCAGCCGCCTCTCCTCATTTAGCTCGACCGCAGCTCGTCTGCCGTCCTGCTCCCGAGTCTCACTGGCACCAGGGCATTCCTTCAATTGCACCCTGCATCCCAAACTTTCACATCCACTCCGGGATCCATTCACACAATTACAGATTCCTGCTGAACGTGTGCGCGTGTGTGTCTGCGCAGTCCTTTTCCCATCAGCGCTCAACACATAATTAGACGTTGAACTTAGAGGCGAGGCCCATATATAGTAAGCAATGCAGACCACAAACATGCACTTAAAACCAGATTCCTTATTGTACTTTGTTGGAGCAGAGAGACAGAGAGAGAGAGAGCTATTTTGGAGGGAGAAACAAAGTTTTTTGAGCAAGTCACACACATCCAAACCCAAGGTAGCGTAGGGAGCCCAAAGAGGGGAGGCCTTCATCCATTTCCAAACTCAATACCGGACGATAGCATAACATGCTAAAGTCTAAGCTGTTCAAACAGACAAACAGCCTCTGAATAAACAGGTGAAGCGAAGGGGGAAAAAAACTGGACTGGTGGCCATTAAGTATGTCTATTTGTCTGTGTGTCATTTAGCCGTGAATTAAAAAGACGGCTTTTATACTTCTGTTTAGCTCTCTGTGTGAACAGATGAGTGAGTCCTTGTTTTTAGTGGACACAAACACCGTAAATGTAACACCTATTTACACAGCCCCACACACACAAATCCCAGCTGATCCTCCAAAACACAGCACTCCTCACTCCTGGTGCGTTTTCCAGTTACGGCAGCCATCTCAGACGCTACATGAGTACAGGCTTTGACTAAATGGTTGTTGAAACATCTCGACAGGCTTGCCCTCTAACCCCTCTCCGTCTCGTCTCTCTCTCAGCGTCGAGGCACGGGGCGCTCGACGGGACGCCGCGGGGAAAAACAGCTGACGGTCCCTGGAATGCTGTCGGACGCATGAGGTTAACTGGGCTTCAACCTCGACACCGTGGGAGGGGAGCACCACTGGAACGTGGAGCAGACCTCTGACCAAGCTGTCGTCAAGAGATTACACGAGCTGATCATGGGTTCCCTGCTCGGCAGCATGAGCGCCGCCAGGCTGATTTGGGATTTATAAAGTATTACCCGATTTTTACAACAGGGTGTTTGCGGGATTAGATGAAACAGTCATCCAAACAAACACCTTAAAACCCAATCCTTCTCGTCTGTTTGAGCCGAACACTTAAAAAAGGCAGGAGAAAGTGTTGGAACCCTCTTTTGATTTTGCTTTTTTCTCATCATCCCTAAATGTTTCAGATCGTCAATTTGATTTCTACATTGGACAAAGATATTGGAGAGCTGGATTTAAGTTATCCAAACCAAATCTGTTTAATTTGGTTTGTTTTTAGTATCTGCATCTCGCCAAACTTCAATAGAACCTCTCTGACAACATGAAGTAGGCCAAAATGTTTCATGCCCTTATTTTAAGAAATTCGAGCAAAAATGAGAAGTCAATGGCGTCTATCAGTCTATTAAAAGTTACAAAGACATTTCTGCGGCTCTGGGGCACCAGCAAACTTCAGCGATAGCCATTATTTACGAACGGAGAACACATGGAGCAATAGGGAACCTCCACGCGTGTGGCCAGACTTCCAAAATCACTGCAAGAGCTCAGCATCGATTCACACAGACTCAGCAGACTTCACTTCCTTCATTAAGGTCGGCGCTCAGGATTCAACAATAAAGACCAAGACAAAGCGAGGAGTTCCAACATGAACATTGAAAGCCTTTCTCACATCTGACGGAAAACATTTGATCCCTTTTAGAAAAATAATGTGTGGACACGGCTAGTGTTGGCTAGACTAACCAACACTAGCCATGTTGGTTAGTCTGAAACCAACACGGCTTCTCAGAAATAACAACATTGTATTGACAGTCAAACATGGTCTGTTGTTGAGGTAGTGAGCTGTGCTCACATTTTGAACAGACTGCTTGCAAAATTGTATTTTAGACCATTCACATTATTTGTTAATCTAACAAATTAAAGTTTTCCCTGATGATTTAAGTGTTTTACCCTCTTTGTTACAATGACATTCACGGGGAGAATGAGACTGTACTGGCTGCAGCAGCTTCGTGTTGGTCTGTGTCATGTACTAAATTGTATGATATTCAAAGCAAAACAGTAGTAATGAAGAAGAAAAACAACTTTTCTAAAAGTAACTAACCATACCAAAAAATGTCATGAGTTAAATTATCAAAGAGTGATATCAAAACAGAGTAAATAAGCTAAGCTTAGCCTAGATTAAAGTAGCTTTCCAAACGGTTTATCCTCTGTCGATGAAGGGTATTGAGGCTATCCTGCAGCTAGACGTTTTCAAGCCTATAAATAATTTGATCTTATTAACTTTAAGTATTGGAGTGAGACTAATAGAGGAGGTGAAGTGATTAGTCTCTCATGTTTAAATCACTGGTAAATAATCACACACCAGATTGTACCCATCACTATCTTTACCTTTTCTGCATTTCTGTGAACTTTCATAGGACTCTCATAAGCTACAGATAAACGCCTTCAAATCTGTTGAATTATTTCTGGATCCTAAATCAATCAGTAACAGGAGCCCTATAGCCATACATGGCTGCTCCATCAAACAGGTCACAACTTTTAAATATTTAGGTTTGTACATAGATGACAATCTGAGTTGGCGCACACATGTGACAAATGTATGTGCAAAGGTTCACCAGCGTCTCTATTTTCTTAGGCGACTTCGATTGTGTGGTGTTTCTAAAATGGTAATGTTGATCTTCTATAGGGCAAGCATTGAGTCTATTCTGAGATATGGCATTATAGGACGGTTTGGAAATCTTACTGTTAAATTAAAAACTCAAATTCAAAGTCTGGTGAAGATGGCAAGTAAGATTATAAACACTCTGGCTCTATCTTCTCCAGAGCACCTGTTTGTGCAGGCTACCATCAGGCGAGATCAGAGCATCTTGTCTGATGGGTCACATCAGAATATGTTCTTATGAACTCTGGGAGAACAGAGTTCCCCTGTGCAAATATAACCGTCTGAAACATTAATTTGTACCTCTCTCCATTAGCCTGATAAATGGCAGACTAGCGGGGCCTGGACAGAGTAACAGGAGGTCCAGATCTTATATGCCTGAATCCCACCAACCAACACGAAGAAGCAGCAGGTTTCTCCGAGTTCCTGCTAGGTGACAGAACATCTTAGCCAGTCTCTAAAGCTGAGTCCATCCGCCCTACAGAGGAAGCAAGATCTTGTTATTTTGGCCATGATCTATAACTGAAGGTTGGATTATAGAATAACTGGCACATCAAGAGTTTTACTTTTTTATTGGAACTGCTCTTTCTTCACCAAGACAGACCAGGCAGTCTGTGATGGTGAAGACAAGTGACAGACTTGTGTTGGATTGCAAGGGTATGATCAGCAGGATGTCCAAGGGAAGATTTTCACTGTAGGATGAACACAGACTACAAGTTCCTATGACTCTCAAAAGGAGCACAATGCCTTGTCCTATAGAAGTGGTAACGTGAATACGTAGATGAACGATAATCTCATTGTCCTCAACTCTTTATGGAGAGATTAGTCGGCTAACTCTGAAAGAAATCAGGTTTTGGTACAAAAGAGATTTTTTCTTTTTAAATGTTCATTTTGCAGTTTACTTAAACATCTATTGGTAAGGTCCACCTTCTCTCCATCGTCTATCCTTCCTCTTTCTGTTTTAACCTTCTCCATTCCTCTCTCAGTCTGACCAAAGTAATTGCCACTCTGTGACGAAACAAAAGCCGAACAGAAAACATTAGCTGGGAAAAGTGTAGAAATATTACTTCCTTGCAAGACGGCACCCACGATGAACAGAGTCCAAAATCACAAACCATGTTTCTCGTTCTGCTGTCAGTTCTATTTACTGCATAACAGAGATCATGGATCAGTTCTGAAAACAACAAAACACTTAAAGAGAGCTCTGTTGCCCTGAAACCAAAGAGGAAAAAGGCCCTTGAAATTGATGTTCCAACAAGACAACAACCCTAAGCACACCAGTAATTAAGATGCTTCCTGGTTCCACACCAACATTAACCTTGTGGAGTAGCAGGCATGATGCCCAGACTTTAACCTTATAGGCGTTCTCAGCAAAACTCAAGAAAAGGAGAGCAGCCATAGAATCTAATCTAACCGTCCCGCGTTGGAATACCTTAACGTTGGCCGCCTCCACGCAAAATAGATCTGAAGCAATTCTCAGAAACAGCGGCTATGGAACTAAATATTTGGTCAAAGGCTCACAGGAGAGCAACATTTCTAATAAATGTCTAATTTTTGCAGTAAATGTTTGAGTTATTTTGTCTGTAGTCTGATATCAGATTTCAATCATTGTAAAAATGAGAGGTAATGGTGTTGTTGGTGTACCTCAGGGTTCTACATTTGGTCCTTTGATTTTTACTTTACGTGTTTTTTGACCTTTGGGAAGTTTAACTTCCTCGTGTATTGTTGTTGCATATTAACACTCAAACTGATGTTACAGTTTCAAATAAAGGATTGTCAATAGAAATTTTTTTTTGTGCATCAGTAGATTCACAAGTAGAATAGAATTGGATTTGATTAAATTAATACACAAAAGGAACTGCTTTGCTGACTAAAATAAACGCCATGTTTTTCCATGTCAATTATTGTACAATTTTCTACAACTGCGATTAGTAGAAAAACTCTAAAAGCAAAAAATAAATAAATAAATAAATAAATAAATAATAATAATAATAATAATAATAATAATAATAATAATAATAATAATAAGAAGAAGAAGAAGAAGAAGAAGAAAGTCATAGCATTACTGCAACATTTTAGCATAACATATTTTTCTTAATCGAGGAAAACAAGATCAAGTTTTAAGATATTTCACCGATTTATATAACATTGCAGGGTTTCCCCCCCCCCTTTCCTCTACTGAAGAATTTCATTGACCAAGATGAGCGCTACAACCAGACGGGTCTGTAAAATCCCCCATGCAAAAAAATAAAAAATAAAATAAAATGAAATGCAGTCAGCATTCTCCTAACTTAGAATACTGTACCAACAGAGTTGAGGAGCATCAGATTTTACAAACAACTTTCAAAATCTGTGTACAAGATGCAGACTGACTGTCTTGCATCTTGTTTTGAACTAATCATTAAACTCAGTTTTCTAGTTTAGTTTTATTCGGTCGACATACATTACACAACGTACATTTACACAATGAGCGAAACTCCTCGACATAATGAATGTGAAGTTCCCGTTTATAAATAACTACATAAAATAAAATTTCCTATGAATTTGCATACATGGATATAACAATGGGTATTATAGGAAGTTTAATTAATTTTTCAAAATAATTTTATTATCTAAAACAAAACTGCACGACTTAATGTGGTTCAGTGCTGCAGAAAACTTGGCTTGTATATTTCTGAATAAGAATCTAGCTGTTGATGTCAACATCAAGACATCAACCAAGTTTCCTAACAGATATCAAGATATTTGTACTATATATTTTTCTTATTCTCTTTTTTTTTGTGCATGTAATAACTTTTGTATAATATGCGTTTTTTCTTTTTAATTTTGTAACTTGCTATGCTTTACTATTATTATTATTATTATTATTATTATTATTAGTAGTAGTAGTAGTATCTTATTTTTTTTTAAAGAGACTGTATTACACTGTAACAGCTTGTATTTACATTAATTGCACTTGGAGGGACTATAGATGGAAACTAGCCTTTATGGCTAACTCTGGCATATCACGGGACGTGCATTGTCCCTTTTGAAATAAACAAAAAGCAGCAACAATTCAGCCACTTTAACTTGAGAACAGTTTCTAAAGCGGGATTCACAAACCGTTTTCCAACAAACTGGATTTTGCTCCACAAGGGGGCCACCTACACCGTGTGAGATCCTCTCAGGGGCCAAGACAGATAGGCGTCTCTCTGTCTATGTGTGTATTTACTTGAGTGTCAGCTAGCATGCATGCATGAGCAATCCTGAGTGAGGGCTAGGGAGGAGAGGCGGAGGAGGGTGAGGGTGCTGGAGACAAGGCAGTCAGTCAGACGGCCCTGGGCTCCCCCCAGTTAATCACTAGCAGGGCCTGGACAAAAACAGGCCAGCAGCGGCCGCTTGGCTAGCCGTTGTCATGTGAAACGGCTGTAGGGGGGGACATCTTCCCGACGCTGCAGATAGAGCCGTTCAAAGAGCTTATCTGAGGCCGTCTGGCCTCGCCTTATCTGATCTGACCTGCGGGTCACATGCCTCCCGTTAGGCCGCGTTTCATCCGGGAGCCGCGCATGCGTCCATCTGAAGGTGTGCATGCGTGCTGGAATTTGGTTATAAAGTTAAACGCTTGACTTGGATGTCAACCAGGCCACAGTGAGGTCACCGCCGGCCGTAACACAGTTAAATAAGTGAAGGCGGGTTGGGGGGAGTCGGAGAAGTGCAGTTCAGTTCAAATCAGCCACATGTAATCTTACTGCTACAGTGAAAGCTGAAATCGTTTAAGCGTACATTTGTGCTCTGATTTATGAAGTGAATTATGGGAATGCTACGCAGGCGATCTCTGTGGCCCGAGCTGGAGTGTGTTTCCGTTTAAGTGTGTTAAGAGGACAGCTCAGCAGGTAAACCTGGACGCAGAGAGCATGCGGACGTGAAAAAGACCCGTGGCAATGAAGCTGCAGGAGGTGAAAAAGAAAAAAAGCTTTCAATTGTTTGTTTGCACAACTAGTTTGGGGGCTTCACTCTCCAGCCAATGTGGTAAACAGCCAAGCGGAGTGGCAATATTTCGAGTCTCATCCTGCAGGTGATCGTTTATGTTTCATTATATGCTAACGAGCCGTGCTGCATCTTTCAAACGAGCAATTACATCCCCCGCTCCGCGCGTTCCTCTCTCCGGCTGGCACCGGCCTGCCTCCTGCGGCCAGGCACCCACAAGTCAGACACAATTTAGCTACAATGCCGCAGTAATTGTTGTTGCCCACCGTCTCCCCCTGTCCCACTCCACCCAGGGGTGACCCCTCGCTTCCCGAAACACAAACACAGGCAGATACAGATGCACAGAATCACACACATTAGCACACAATGTTGACACAGCTTCAGCAGGGACAACCCCTCCACCTCCCACCCCCCAACCCCATGACAACCCCCCTCCAACTCCCCCATCTTTGCCTTCTTGATCCCTCATCCCTCTCTCCACGCACACACACACGCACCCGCGCACACACACACAGTGTTGTTTGGTGGAGATCAGAAGCCCAGCTCAGAGGCCCCACACCTGGGCATGTTTGCGGAGGAAGCGGGCCCTGGGCGGGCTGCGCTCCATGCGCCTGTCGACTGGCTCCACCAAGTCTGGCCAGCTGTGCTCCTGGCCTGGCCTCGCGCTGTGGGGGCTGTGCAGCTGGGAAAGGCATGTTTCCCAAAAGAGGAGAAAAAAAGAAAAAAAAGACAGAGAGGGGAGGAGGGAGGACACAGAGAGGAGGGAGAAAATGAGAGAAAGAGAGAGAGAGAGAGAGAGAGAGAGAGAGAAAGGGGTTTAGGTTATTTTGAGCTCATTACACATTCATCCCCGGGTTCCTCTCAAGCATCTCCTTTTATATGAAATTCTCAGAGAAGCCACTCACTACCTTTGGAAGTGTTGGGTTTCATTGTTATAGTTTTCTTAAACCACATTTAGATGATTTGAGATTTAAAAAAAAAAACACACACAATGGAATAATTCAAACAGAATCCAGTTATAATTCCCAGATAAGTGATTTATTTACTGTTAGTTTGACTTCCAAGATGGACTCCTGCAAATCAAAAGTCTGACACGAGCAACGTCTCAACCTTTCACGCCTTTCCAATCAGCTACACGTATAAATCTATGTGCCTTTTGAAAGTGTCAAACAACGTAACAGCAAGCGCTTTGCTAACTGTAGCATGTAGCTCTTTTTTTTTTAAAGTATTGGAATAACTGTTTGCTTTGCGACGTGTGTGTTAGCCTTTTTCGCTTGATGATTTATTTTGGTTCCCTATTTTTCTAAAAAGTGATATGGGCCACTTTTTATCTGGACATAAAGACTTCTATTTGCCGTTTTCCTTCGCAAATAATCAGGCGAGTTGTAAATGCGCTAAATACTGTCGAGACAGGCCCCGACCGCCTTGTAAAGATCAGACACGTGTGCCAGGAAACAATGAAGGAACTGGAATTGCTGGTAGCATGTAATTCATTATAAATTCAAATATTAAATATTCTCAGGAAACCGTCCTCAGATGGACACACTCTGTACTTTTACCAGAAGACCAGGAGTCCAACAGACCGGTCAGGAACGAAGCTGTGGAAAAGTTTGAGGCTTTATTTAGGTTATAAAACAATGTCCCAAAGCTGTGAGGAGACTCTTCGATCCGTCTTCTGAAAACGACACAATACGTGTGGGTCAAATAAACCGAAAACTTCATCGTGATATTCCATGGTGTTTTAATGAAAGTGACGGCAAAAACGTATTTTCAATCCTTTCTAAGGAATTGAAGCCCCACAAACACAGATCCCCATCTGGAAATTTTTTTAAGCGACTTAAAAAAAAAAAGTGTGATTCTTATCAGTAATTTGCACACAGCAACTGCTTTTAGTCATATTTTAGATTTTTATACATCAGTGCTTAGTCGGGGTCTTAAGAAACATTTTTTTGTTGAAATATTCACTTAGCTGCTGCACCATAAGGCTGTAAGACTAAGAATTCAGCCAGAACTACAACGGGATGGTTGAGCTCTAAGCACGTTACATCTTATATCGATCTACCACAGAAATCCCAATAAAACTGAGTTCGTTCCTTTGTCGTAAAGTTGGCTCCAGTACACGGATTAATGTTCTTCCATCCATGTGGACCTGAGCCTCCATCACCTTGTCAAATCCATATTGACGGACGTGAGTCACAATAGCTAGAAAACCGTTTTCTGCTACATGCAGCCTTCAACCACAACTTTTAGCACTCTTAGCACGCCGACATGATCAATATGTGTAAAACAAAGCTGTATGGGATCCTTCGGACACGTTCGGCGCCAGTTGTCCGGCTCAGCTATTTATTGCCCCTGGCAGGTTGTTCCCTGAGAGAATCTCAAATGTGGGGCAGCAGCTGGGCAAAAATACCCATTTGTCCGTTACACACACCTGACTGGGTTCCTGCTGGACCCATGTGGGAGCAGAAGCTCTCCATTTTTCAGTTTGGCCTCTGTGCCAATGGATGCTGTTGTGGCTCAATGTGTCAAAGCAGCTATAAATGCAGCTATAAAATATATATATATTTTTACCAGCACACCTGTTCCTATTGGCTGGTCCTGATGCCCTCTCTTATCGGGCCCACCCTCCAGGGGCCTCATGCCTCACTGGGACGAGTCGTACCAAACACAATGTTTCTAAGTGGCACGCACTGGCACTTTTGTTCTCTTTCTGGCTACAAGTTAGCGATGTTGCATCACAAGTGGTGATAGCATTACTGGCAGGTGCTGCGTTGCAAGTTCAGACAGAGAGTCATCTACCACCATGTTCTCTCTGCTCTGCTACCAATCCTTCTACTCGTCCTCCATTCCTGTATTGGCTCACCCACCGTCTTCCTCTGCCTCTGCCTGTGGATCGTCCTGTCTATACCCATCACTGTTGTCGGGTTCGGTGCCGTTTAGAACCAGGCTGCCGGTATCGCCCGGGCCCACACACCTACACCCACTGCATTCCACCACTGTTAGCCAGAGGGGAGGGCAAGATGAACATCAGTCCTTACAGATGATACGCCCTTGGGCAATATTCCTGTTCATTTTGTCCTAACCAGCAGGCATGGACTGTGTTACTGTGGTGTAATAAAGCTGCATGATGAATGGCTTATTTCATTGTAAGGTTGCCCTCCACAGGTCTGAACTCTGAGAATGTACTGAGTCACTAAATCCAAGGTGCAGACCTAAATTTAAATGAAAATCAATTGGATTTAGGTTTAGACCTTAAATCATTCATCTTTTTTCCTCTGGAAAAAAGAGGAAATATATATATATAGTATACAGTGTGAAGCCCATTGCAGTATTTCTGGATTATATTACCAGCTGTATACATTTCCGCAATTTTGCTCAACAAGTTCTTCTAATGAATCAATCATGAAAACTTTATATAAAAAAAGCATCATAAACAGATAGTATAGTCAATAGTTGTTAAAACAATAACAGACACAGCCTTTTGTCAAGTGGCATCATTGAAATCATCAACACAAATCAAATATGTTGGTCAATTTTCCGTATGTTATGGTTCAGGCACTCAGTGTTTCGGCTGTTTTGCAGTTTTCTGGAAGTTTGTTCCAGATTTGTGGTGCATAAAAGCTGAATGCTACTTCTCCATGTTTGGTTCTGGTTCTCTGAACAATTCTCATTTCTTTCAAGCTTGTTTAAAAATTTGTGGATTTGAAATGGCGACTTTTATTGTATAGACTCTAATGTGGCTCTGCCACTCTGTACTCTGATGATGCCGGTTTGATTGGTTGAGTGTTGAACATTATTAAACATCAGACAACATACAGCTATTGGCATGTTCCAAAAATGTCTGCACAAGAAGCTACATTTGGTTCATCATTACACAATTTTCTGTTTTCTTTTCTCGTTTTACTTAAAAATCATCTATTCTTTTCTTTCCTATTCACAAATACGTAGCAATTTGTGTCGGTGTGTCACGAAAAAATTTCAATACAACAAAATACTTTATTGTTTGTAGCTGCGACTTTACTAAAAATGCAAAAATGTGAAGCCACGAAGCCGAACACGTTTCTCAGATTTGCTTCGCATCACGTCAAAACAAACTTGCTGCACAACAGCAGAGAAAATGGAAAAACAGTACAGAGGTGGAGGGGAGACCTCTGGGGATGAAGAAAACGAGGCAAAAAAAATAAAAAAAAATCCTGACAAAAGCAGAAAGTCGAGAATTATCTCCCCAGCTGTCAGGAAGTCTCTCCCAGAGAGTCAACTCTGGCCGGCTTGATCACAGAGGCAGCGCAGGAAGTCCAACAAAAAAGGAAAGGAAGTGAGCACCAGGTCCAGGAAGTGCATTTTTTCTCTCTCATTTTTTTTTTTTTTTTTTTTTTGCAGCTTCGGCTCCACGAAGTCTGGACCCCGAGGGGAGGGAGGGGAGGAGGATGGGAGGCAGCCCAGCTGAACGCCAGAGTGTGAGAGAGGAGGAAAAGAGGAGGAAAAAAGGCAGAGGCAGATTAGGGCGTAGTGACGGCAGTGACAGCTGTCTCTGCGCCGCCAGCTGTGTGTCATTTACTGAGCGCTTATAAAAACGAGCCTGGCACCAGGAGAGTGATGTTCCTGATGCCGTGGCGCCAGGCTCTCCGCTTCAAATGACACTGGGTGCCACCGCCGACTTCCTCTCGGCCTACACACATATGCATGTACACAAATAAGAGAGCACACCCACACACACACAAAAACAGAAGAAGAAAAAAAAAATGTTTGCCTCAGCACAAGTAAAATGCAGGCCTTGCGTTTGTCTGCGAGAGCCAAATTTCCAGCCTCTTCTTCTGCAACAGAAAACCGAAATGTGTTCCCACAAAGCGTCTAATTACACAATGCAGCCATTCAGCAGCATCACGGCTAACACCGAGTACGTCAGGACAAACAGATTAGCGGCTCCAGCAACAACATCCCCACCAGCGTCCTGCTCCCACACACACACACACACACACACATACACACGCACGCACACCTGTGTTCACACATTTCCCAGACTTAGCCCGGTGTTTTGCATGTAAATAGAGTGTGTCACTGTGCTGAGGAGGTGCTAACTTCCTCTCTGTGCTGCACCTGGACCAACTGCTCATCTACATGAGAGGAGGCCAGCGAAAGATGGAGAACATCGGAGGCGTTAGAGGAGGGGCTAATTGGAGGCGCAGCTAATCGACGCATGCTGCAGGATTTAAAAGTGCAGCATTTTATTTAGTAGTAGGGGGATTTCTTCTCTGGCTCATGCAAAAAAAAAAAAAAAAAACCTGAATTCTCTGTGTACCAAGGTGATATGACATACATCAGGGACGTCAATATATTTGTAATTTTGGGTCTTGTCAAGATCCTGAAATTTCTCAAAGGGTTGCTTTAGAACAAATGTATCGATAAAACCCTAATAAACTGTTGAAATATTAATAAATAGCTGTGTCTTTATTCCATACTTGAAGCTAAGTGACATTGAATATATTTTCACGTTGACATATGTGTCCCTCTAGATTCCACAGGGCCTTGAATTTGACACATGTGATATACATTGTCTTGAAACTGTATTAATATCCCATGATTTTATTTTATTTTGTAATTTTTTTTTTTTTTGAAGCTACAACAACTCAATGCCCTGTAATATAGCAGGGTTTCATGTGAAAGACCAGGACAAAGAAGCAGATCGATCCAAAATTACGATAATATCGATACCAAGCCGATACCGGCACCAGGTCGATACGATAAGATCAATCCTTTAGTTTCAGATTTGTTTTATTCCTTGTATTGCAGTTTCTCAACTCTGCCTCAAAAAAGATTTTGTTTCAAATCATACATTTTTGTACTTTATTAGGGAAAAATCCACACAAGTCATGTTAGTGTGTGTTTTTTTTTTAGGCATCTACAGACATTATCTAAATTCTGTTGGAGGTTTGAACAAAATAATTGAAAGGTAAAAACATAATAGCACCTAAAGGTCATATATTTGATGACACAACAGACTCAAAAATGATTGGTATCAGCATCGGTATCGGTAACAACGATACAGGCCGTGGATTTACTTGGAATCAGATCATGAGCAAAACATGCAGTATCACACAGCTGAGAAAAAATAGTTAAGGGTTCACCAATTACCTTTAGAAGCCACTTATTTTGAAAATTAGAGTCAAATCCGGTAATTTAATCTAAGTAGAAAATGCAGGTCAGGCCTCAGAGGATTATTAGAGAAACATTAGTGAACAAAAAGTCCAACGAAGCCCAAGGAACGCAGCAGAAAAGTCATGGAGAGAGAGAGAGATGTTAAAAGAAGAGTGAGGTTATAAAACAATGTCCCAGCCTTAGACTGAGCTCTGCTCAAACCATCATCTGAAAACGTAAAGGATATGGCCGAACCGCAAACATGATCTGTCCTCAGGACAGAAGCTGAGTGCTCTACAAATATGGAGCCTTTCATAAAAAGCAGTAAAAGGAAAATAGAAAGCTACAAACAGCTCACATTGCAGTTTGCCAGAAGTAATGGAGCGGACACAGCAAACGTGAAATAAGGTGCTCCAGTCCGATGAGACCAGAATGTAACTTTTTTAACTTACCTATAAGCAAAGTAACCTAAAGATTAGGTCTATTTTTAACGGTTATTTTAGTTATCGAGTATTCTATTGATTACTCTGACGATTAATCGAGTAATTGAATAAAAATTTGATAAATGAAATTATTGGTACAAAAATCTGAAATTGTATTCAATTCAATAATAAAGAGGCAGGGACACAAAAATACTTCTAAAAAAATTGTCTATACTCCAGTTTTTAGTCTAAGTATTCGTCTTCAGTCGATTTAGTAGGTGAACTCTCAGCCTGCCGTGTTCAGTCTGTTCGCTCTTCACCGCCACCAGGCAGCAGCAGCTCCGGAGGAGAAAGCCTGCCGTACTCCAGACTTCCTGCCAGCCAATTTAAGGACAGTTACTGGTTCCCCAGCAAACCCGGACATTATCATCAGTCCATGAAATTCCCCCAGATCGAACTTGAAAATTGGACGTTATGCTGCTAGCACTTAGCATAAGCGGAAGTGAGAGCACTGCGCAACACAAATAATCACCCGGCTGGAACACGGTGCGCTAAATAATTAAACATAATTTAACGAAGCTTCGAGGCAGGTAATTTTCGTCAAGGAATTTTAATAATTGAGGTACTCGAATCACTGGAGGAACCGTTACAGCCCTACTACAGATCAGCCTGAACGCACCATCCCCATGGTGAAATACGGCAGTGGTAGCATTTTGCTGCTGGGATGATATCATTCAGCAGCTACCGGGAAGATTGAAGGAGATCCTGGAATAAAACCTGTTAGAAGCTGATTCAACTAGTTGTTGTGGTTGTTATTTTAGAGATCTAAAATAACTGAGCGGGTTTGAATCCCTGGAGAGCCAGTCAGCCATTAAAATCAACTTATTTAGAGCAAAGACCAAAAGTTAGCACAACAGAAATAAAACAGAAAGACAACACGGAAACCTACAATGATTACGTCAAAGTTTCCAGGATCATGACAGTACGTGTGTAAGGCTCTTCATGTTCAAATGTCAGCCAGCCCTGAAACCACATCTGAATGTTTTTCTTTTAGGATTTATAGGAAGACCCTTTTTCTTCTTACAAAAAGTCACTATACCAAACGATACGAGAATAAATAAGGAACACACGGAGTCTCCGCAAAGTCATCAAGATAAGCCCAAGTCATCACGTCTCTGTGCAGCCAGAGCGTTGAGCTGATATCTGTGTGTCCTCTATGCCTAATCAGTGGCAAACGATAAAGCCAAACACACGTTCTGCGTTTGTTATCGGAGGCTATCGAGCCTCGCTCTATCCTGCCACGAACCCAGCAAGGCCACGATCCGCTCCGTCCCTCCGCCGCTCGTCAGACGGGGCCCGGTGGCGTCTTGGAGTCCGCACGGGACGCGCAGTCACAACACCGGGCTTGGAGTCTTCCCAACAGACATAATTCAGCACAGCTTTGAAAGCAAACGGCTGATAATATTCAAAACGACTGCTGGGAAAAGGGGAACGTTCACTGCTCTATATTTGGTCATTTCTCCCGGCTCTAGATGACTTCACCAAAGTGTTTTTAGTGTGTTGTTTCAGTCTCACTTTCAGTAAACTTTGTGATCACCTTGCCTTTTTGCGTTCCGCGGGCCTTTCAGCCGGAGCACAAAGAGGGGAGCGGGGCGTTAGTAGCGCACAAAAAAAAAAGAAGAAGAAAAAAAAAGCCCCCAGCTTTGGCTTCTTAAAGAAAGCAGAGGTTTAGCTCTTTCACTTCCACGCCATTGTTATGCTAAGGCGCAGCTTGGGAATAAGAGTGAGCCATTAGCATCTGAAGAAGAGCCAACATCTGAGGGAAACATGTCTTTAAGGCCCCGCAAAGAATGGACTCAATGCTGCCTCTCCTTCTCATTTTCTCATTCTCTCGCTCCATCACTTGTTCCTCAACTCAGCTCTCATCCCGGGCCTTTCGACGGCCCATTCTTCTTTCCTTCGCTCTCCTCCTCCGACTCTTTTGGCGCCGACAGAGGGGGTGGATAAGGGACGTTCGTGTGTGTATGGGCGGGTGGAGAGGCAGATTAAGAACTGGAGAAAATGGCCCTTTATAGATAATAAACATCGCTAAATCAAAATGGTTAATTCATCACAGATTTATAGAGGCGGGAAAGATCTGCTGGAACATTCGGAGTATATCAGGGGGAAATTGGTACTTGAGTGCAACTGGTAGCTACAAGAAACAAGTCTGATGGTTTGTAAAATGGACGCAAAGTTTTGACAAAAAGATGAGTAATTTTAAATAAAAATAAATTAATTTTTTAAGTGAAGGTGGAAATTTACAGCATGGAGCAGACGTTTGTTTCCTGCTGTCGGCAGTAGTCACTAAGATACCCAGCTGCTGCCATGTCTCATCATGTTGTCATGATGAGTAAATCTCTTGTTGAATTTTCAGTTTCTCGCCACAAAATCTGTGATTTTTATTGTAAAAAAACAATCAATAAATCCTGGATGGACTCATCAGTGTGAAAAGATGTTCCGTATTATTTAATCTTAAGAAACATTGAATGCTGAAACAAACAGCTATTTATTGATATTTTAACAGTTTGATGGGTTTTCTCAATAAACTATGGCACAATTGGCCCTTTAAGAACATTCAGATTTTTTATATGACCCAAAATGAAAACAAGCATGATTCCGCCATCACCATGTTTCACTGAGCAGCCAGTGTGTTCAGGGTGATGTGCAGCTTTCATTTTCCGTGACACAATGTTTTGTACGTGAGCCAAAAAAGTTTGCTGTTATCTGATCAGAACGCCTTGTTCCACATGGTTGCTGCGTGCTCTACATGGCTTCTGGCGATAGCTTTCCTTCTTTTGTTGCTTCTTTCTTCGAGTCTGTATGTGTAGGTTTTTGCAGGTTTATGCTCCTAATTCTTGTTTTTTAAAAATCAGTCAAGTTGTACGGTGTACCACCAGTCCAGACAAATAAAACCCAGAACGGTTCCACTGCATTAAAAGCCCCAAATGAATACGACGTGCCGACGATGGGTGTGCTGTGAGTAAATCTTTGACGGGAGCTGTAAGCTAGTATAATCTGATGCTAAGCTGTGATTCGAAGCAGATTTGAGAAAGTTGACGTTCTGTAATACCCATGAGGGGGAAGCGCAGATATGGATGTGTCCAGATCCGCTATCGGATCAGCTTAATAAAGTCAGTGTCAAGGCTTGTTTCGCAAAGAACTGCAATCACATTTTACCGACTGGAATCTTGTCAGATTGCAACTGGGCTCATTATCCAGAAACAATCCAAGCAAAACAAAGATTCATTGATTGGAACGTCATGAATCTCACCTATCAAACCTCTTTGATTGGTCAGATTTACTTCAGACGCGACAAAATTCAGGCTTGTTCTTACGATAAAGAAATCTCACATCGTCTCGTATCGTCACGTATTAATGTAATGAAAAAAAAATTAAAATCATGCCTCTCAGGTGAGGCTGATGATTCACCCTATGTCAGTATCTATGCACCAGAGGTCTGAAACAAACTTCCAAAAAACAAAATGCAGAACAGCCGAAACCCTGAGCTCCTTTAAATCAATTCTGAAACTCCACCTGTTCAGAGTTGCTTTTGAACCACAATAAATGCAACTTTGCCAACACTAAAATCATCAACACACATCAAATGTGTTGGTCAATCGACAAAATGTAATGTTTGTCACTGGTTTCTCAACTGTTTTTATGACTTCTTATTCTTGTGTTTCTTTGATGCAAAGCACTTTGAACTGCCTTGTTCCTGAAATGTGCTACACAAACAAACTCGATTGATTGATTGATTGATTGATTGATTGATTGATTGATTGATTGATTGATTGATTGATGTAAAATACCCTATTCTTAAGTTCGCTGCTGTGGGATGTCTTCGGAACAGAAGTCGTGTTTTGCGGACAAAGTCTCAGGTGAACGAAGCCTTACCTGTCAGACAATAATGTCACCCGGATAAAGCAATATGGGCTCATAATAGCCACCGAGTGCTAAAGCGGTTTACGTTTCTCAGCAGCTCTGAGCCACTCATTGTTGCGGGGCCGGTTTAAGGCTTAAGCACTAAGCTGCTGCTTAGGGCCTCCAGGCCAGCAGAAGACCCACAAGAGCATTTGATTTGTTTGAGAAGAAGAAGCTCGATCTGGGAATGATGTCAGACCTGAACAGTTTCAATATGAAGCTGTTCTTTGCTGTGGTACCAGCTACAATCAGCAACACAGCATGATAACAATGCGTCACAGGCACAAACAGGTTGTGTAGAATAGTAGGTTGTTTTCACACTGATAGTGCAGTAGACTCGGTTTGATTGAGGACCAAAATTGTATGATTTTGTTACGTTTTCAGCTGGTGTCGTCTGCTTGTGTGACACGATCCAAACCCTTCGAAAAGCCGGTGGTGGCGCAGCACACAGAACCACTGAAGGAAATGACACAACAAACCCCTGAGCAACTTCCTTCTTCACAAATTGTAAACAAAAGCGGAGAGGCGTCGGATTTTAGAGGTTGTAGGAGTTGTTGTTTGTCTTTGGTAGAAGACCATGACCCATTTAGGGTTCGCACGTTTGTTTTGGTTGTATTCACTCAAAATCCGCTTCCTGCTTTTGGAGTAGAATCCGAACCGCTTGCATTCACATATGCATTCAAACCGGGCCAGAGTTCACTTCAACCGAATCAAGACCCAGGTTTTTAGGCGGACCAGAGTCCGCATCAGGGTTTGATTGCGAATTCACACCTCTCCAAGGGAACTAGAGTTTGATTAAAGTGGACTAAATGGGGCTGTGAATGCAAGACTGAGTGCTAATTAATGGTTTATCCTGGCAGCTTTTCTTTTCTACAACTGGTGGCCAAGTTGGAGACTAAATTCGAATTTGCCACTGACTTTCCCAGTCACAATTCCAACTTTCAGGTGCGTTCTTGTTGTTTTCCCCATAGGGAGTTTGTAAAATCTGATAAAGAATAATCTTCATAACTTCATGATACTTTGTGTGCTTTGTATCCACACATACAAAGCGATCAAAGCAAATTAGTCCACACATTAGCGAGAGAAATTAGAATGTGAATAAGTGTTTAACACATTTATCCAGCTATCTCTTCCAGATGCTTGATCTTGCAGGTTGTGAAGCTGGTCTCTACCACTAGGGGTCATTGGGTGACAGGCGACATACACCTTGGACAAGACGCCGGTCCATCACCAGGCAACGCAGAGACCCGCAGGACAAATAACAATGCACACACACACACACACACACACACACACACACACACACACACACACACACACACACACACACATGCATACCTAGAGGCAGTTTAGAGGCCACTTAACCTAAAGGTTGGACTGTGGGAAGAAGTCAGGCATGCACAGAAAGAAAAAACCCAGGTTGGGATTCAAAGCCAGGATCTTCTTGTTGTAAGACATTCTGCACCATAATGTTTCAACCTGCAAATGCTTTTTTTTTCTTTTTTTTTCGTATGGGTGGTTTTGGAGAATCAGTCGGTCTCCAAATATGCTATGTGCAAAAACACCCAGAGGGTGGATTTTGGCAGTTATCTAACAATCTTCTTATATTTCACTGACTTGTCCTGATCTTCTGCTTCAGCTTTAACAGGCTTTTTCTTCAACAGTGGAGTCTTGTGCAGTGAGTGTTAACTTCTATCACTATTCAGTCAGTTTATACTAAACCAGCTGATGTTGCTTTGCAGATCGCAACAGGAATACTTCTGAAATAATAACAATTTTCAGTTGTGTTTTCTGCATTTACACTTCCTTTTCTTAATGTCTCCAGATTCTACTACAGTACTTATTTTTCCCCCAGCATGGTAAGAGTTCTAAGTAAACATGAAGCTAATTTTGCTTACAGAGCCCCATGCGATCAGAAAATATGAACTCTGGATTTGCTGCGTTTGTCCCGCAGGGGCCACGGTTGGGCAGAGGGGGTGGCTTTGTACACACACACCACTCCGGGTGGGATCCTAAAGATGTTAACAAAAAAAAAAAAAAATCCTAGATAGAAAATATCTGCATCCATAAACATAAAATCAAACTTCTTTGCTCGCAGGAATCGGGGGCTGATACCAAGAAACGCTGAGTCACTTGAGTTTGGCAGGCTGAGAGCGATTTCTGTTCTTCTCCCAGCTGGCTGCTGACACGTCACAGTGCAGCGGTTCGCAGAGAGATATCAACAATGCCATCACCCGCAGCGCCGCCGAGCCAACTGTGTGATAAACACATGACTCTGTGCCGGGGTTCTCTGGTAGCGTCTCTGCTTCAGTGAAAATCCTGAGCCGTTCGGGGAACAGCAGAATGACTAAGTCATGCACCTGTCTCTCCGTCAGGAGAACAGCAGCAGCACGCTGACAGGAGGAAAAGAGGGTGAGAGGTCTGTATGAAAAAAATATAAAATGAAAAAGGAATTTCCAAGGACGGGGGAAGATGTTGTGAAATCATATTGCGCATGTGGCCAGCACAGCTGCAGAGGGAGTGAATCGCTCCGTGTGTAACAGCATGAATCACTCAGAGTTCCTCAGAAGTCAGATCACACTTTCAGTTCTTTCTCTCTCTCTCTCACACACACACACACACACACACACACACACACACACACACACACACACACACACATATCTTCCTCCCTCCACTCCCTTCCCTCTGTTTTTCATACCTCACCTTCCCAGTCGCAGGTGCAAGCGGTGAAGTAAGCGCACCAGAATTGGCCACATGTGCAGCATCTCCACGCACAGAGATGCGCACATAGCAACACACCTCGGCGATCACAATGAACAATGCCAGAGCCATCCAGAGTCTCCTCATCAGCATGAGGTCATGTGGCGGTTTTTTTTTTTGTTTTGTTTTTTTTTTTTTTAACCCACATCGCTCACACACTTCCTCTTCTTGGTCCTGTCGCTGCGGCGCAGGTGGGCCGCCTGCTGCATTCCCGCTCAGTTGTTAAGTGACATCTCCTCTGTAGAAATGTCCTCATCCTCAGCCAGGAAAAACCGCATGACTCATCGGGTTCTTTACCTGATGCGTGGATCCTGTTTAGGGTTTCTGAAACACTACAGTGAAAACTGCCTTACTGAAGGCAAAGCAAGGAAATGTGACAATGTTCCAACAGAAGCAATCAGATTATGGGATGATTCCTAACGCAAGTTGCAAATTATCTTCTGGAAGTGAACTTTTGGTCTAATGGAAACAAAACTGAGCTCACACCTTTGTTGTTTTTGCACATGACACTGTTAATTCACTTCACAGATACGCACTGAGTTAGAGTATGATTGCAAACCTTTACCACATTAAAATATGTTGCATGTTGTGTTTGTAATGTGACAAAATGTGGAAAAGTTAAATAAATACAGCCACAAGGTGGTCTGGTCGATGCAAAACATCACAAATGGGACTTAAAGAAAGAGTTGAGCACTTTTTGCGACTGACATTGGATCTGAACGCTCACTGAAATTTTAGAGTTGCAAAAAAATAAAAGTACATGGATGAATTTCACGAGTTTCGTTTGTGATTGAGCAATAACAACCGTGATTCAGAGTTAAATTCCATTTCAGTCAAAAAAAAACAAAAAACACACGCAACTACAACCTGTGATGGCATGTGGAAAGAAGAAGCCGGAAAGGGCGTTGACGTCTTTATCTGTCAAAACCCAGGCCTTCTGATGCAAACGTGACAGCTTTCAAAATGTGTCTCTAATGGTAATTGAATAGCTAAATCCACCCAGAGTTGGGCGTGCAGAATGGCGTTGCCCTTCAGGGCAGCAGTGTCACCCCCGGCGTCCCTGAGGACCGGTGGGCGCTGCTCTGTGTGGTCCAGTCTCCCCCCTTCTTGTCTTTCTCCCCCCGAGAGCGGAGTGATGCTCCTTCATCTCCTTGATATCAGAAGTGCTGGAATGGAGAGAGAGAGAGAGAGAGAGGGCTGAAGGAAAGGGTGGGGGTCCCGGGTGGAGAGCCGAGGTCTCCGTAGTTGCCAAGCGAACAGCATATGGGCAGCTCGCTGGTGTTACTGGGGCCGCAGGGCAGTTCCCAGAATTCACATGATAATGAAGCCTGGGGCCATTCATGGCGCTGGCCTAAAGCTGAGGCTAAGAGCTTTTGATAGCCCCCAGCAGCCTGTAGGCCTGCCCACCCCGGGCCCGGCCAGCTTTCCTGCCAGGCACAAACCACCTGTTTGATTTTCCCAGGGCCCTGCCACTGTGGATGGAGAGAGGAGGGGGGGAAGGAGAGCAAAGGAATGTCTCCCTCTTACTTTGTCACTGAGTGTGTACTTCCCATTCACTTCCTCTTTATAATCCCAAAGCCCGGCCCTCACGTGCACGCACACACATACACGCGACATGTCCAACCTAGATGCACATGTGAACACACCCGCACTGACCCACGCACAAGCTCTTTTGCCCTTTGTTTAAAAAAAAAAAAAAACTATCCAAGAAGCAAGAAGAATGAGGTTTAAAAGTAGGGCACCTTCTGCCGCATCAAAGATTCACACAAGCAGATCCCTGGCAGAGAGCCCTCTGCAAGAAAAAGAAGCAGGACTCGTCTTAACTGTGCATTTCGTCTACTGGACGTGGGAACCAGAGGAGGATCATCTCTGGGCAGCCAAAAGGAGACAGGGAGACTGGCAGTATGGGAGGGGGCAGGAGGGATGCCAGACCAAAGCTAGAGGTGTGTGGGGAATGGCGGGGGGATGAGAAGCCGATGTACTGATGGGTGGGAACAAGGATAAGGGATGAAGCTTCTGGAGCTCGTAGGGGACACCAACGTACAGTATGTTTACAGGAAGGACGCATTCCTTTGCCGTGAGAATGGCTGCTCGATGCTTAGCAAACAACACAGGGACAGACAGGACAGATGGCCTGCAGCGACAGGACAGGAGAACAATAGTTCTGTCATTGAGGTGGGAAGATGAGGGGGGGAGTTTAGGCTAGTAGAATTTGGCTATGGGGCACAGAAAAATGGCATTTGCATATAAAATGTCGGCTGAATGTGAGCTTTCTTCCCTGCAAAGATTCTCCGCCAGGACATTTCCTGTGCGAAGTCACGTGACGGGATCAACAGTAGCCAAGCACACACTCGCAGGTGCGCAGGTGCGATGTTGTGTGCTCTGCAGCCACTTCCAGTTCCCAGTGCAAAAAAGGCGGGGCAGCGTTCCTACAGTTTAACCTGAAATGCTGCCTTGCTGGGGGCTAAACACCTGCGCTGCGCTGACAGGGTTTCAGAGAATGGATTGGGTGGGAGGCACAAGTTAGCTGCCTGCACCTTTACGTGAAAGGGTTTCTGGTTACCGTAGTGCCCCGTACGAGCTGCTGCTCTTTTGCAAACAATCCAGGTCAGGTGTATGGGGAGCATAGGCATAGAAAAACATTACAATAACCTTCTCCTGTGACAAGAACGCACACACCTACACCTGTTGCACCTGCACCGCCTTATGTGGGAAGCCTGAAAAGATTCCCACACCCAAGTAAATTCACTTCCTCCATGGCTTTGACAAACAGAAACAACAAACAGGGGGGGAGAGAGCTGGAGGACACTCCGACCACAGCTGGGTCAGCAATGGGCTGTTGAGGTAGGACTCAGGCGTCAAGAGCATCGGGAGAAAGAAACAAAAACTCCCGGAGGCCCAAATAACTTGATTATACCGGCACCACAATCAAAACAAAAGTGGCAGCCCCAATCTGTTCACTGTCAATGGCGGCTCTCATTTGTCAAGCCCATCCAAGAGGTTGGTTCTCAGGCAACTCGCACAATGCCCGGTGACAAACAGGAGGACTCTCCTTTTTACCCCTGCCTGCCACCGGGAAGCCCATCTGAAGTATTAATCTTTTGGTGGAGGAGTGGAGGAGAGGGCTCAGCCTGGCCGGGCCATTGTCCCCAAGGCCTGGGCCCTCTGAATGGGGCTTTGTCAGCTCACCAGCTGCCACTGTCCACGCTCCATCTATGGACTTTGGCTCCCATGTCCCCCTGGCCGTGCTGACTGGACGCCTCTGTGCAGCTGTGGGGATGTGCGAATGTGTGTGTGTGTGATGGGACGGAGAGAGAGAGGTCAGGTGACGAGCCATTTGTCTCACAACACATAGGGGAAACACACAAATATGTGGCTTAACGCGGGGCCTTACTTGTCATTTCAAAGCAGGGCGTTCAGGTTGCCAAGGAGTTTGAAGGACAACAGCATGAATGCCCATTTTTGAGTTCGGCGTCATCTGGTAAACATGACGATAAAGAAATCGCATGTGTAAAGGAATTCTCCAAAGACTGTTGTTGAACTTACTCGGTGGTTCTGGAATTTGTGACAACAACAAAAAATCTGGTTACCTGTGCTGCACAGGAGTAAAATAAAACAAAACAAAGAAATCCCCAAAAGATTTGCATCCCTAATTATGCCCATCTAGTCTAACAATCATGCTGGAGGAGGAAATTAGAAATGGTGCGAGAACAGAAGAGCCTATTTATTTGTTCCCTGTCTTCCTCTTACAGCAGGGGGGCAGCTGGCCAACAGCAATCAGCTCTGTCCCCCATAGGCATCCTCTGGCTACCAGCTGGGAACAGCTGGTCTCCCCTTCTGCTACCAGCACAACCAGGCCCTGCTGGAAGCCCTGCAAAGGAGAGGGCCTCATAGGCTTGTGACAAACAAGCAACATTCACTCAAAGACAGGCCGTGCTAACGACTAAGGCTCATTAGGCTTCATTTACAGTTCCTACAGAGGCGCACCAATTGTTGGGTACAGGAGGTGAGGTAGAGCTAGTGGTTTCCTGGGGACAGCTGTGCAGGTTTAGTCTCCAGCTTCCCCGTCAGCATCACTGCAAAACCCGCACCGACTCCTCTGCCGGACCAGAACGTGACGTTGATGGCAAACTGTTGCTATGTTTAAACAACCCGGTGGAGGGGGTGAGGTGGGATTGTTAAATAGCTGCTAGTTGTGCAGGGGGTGATGACCGCTGAACGGAAACAAGGCTCTGGCGTTATTAGATTTGCAACAAGGCGTAACACTGTCACCCATTGTGTCTCCCTCCACCCTCCTCCTCCTCTTCCCAAGCCCCCCGAACACAGCGAGAAAACTGCGAGTCTTCCCTGAACACCCGTCCCTTTACCCCCACCTCCATCTAGCACACACATGCACGTAAACATGCACACTCACCCCCCACCCCAAACTAAAGCTCTCTCTCCAGGCAATTGCCACTGGAGTGGAAAGTATTCCAGAGCACAATGCCCGTGCTCTCAATGGGTGCTTTAGCATGCCACCAGTGTGCTGTCACCAGCAGATGGGGAGCTAATTAGAAGCCATTAAAGGGCTTTGATAATGTGTGTGGGAACCAGGCGGAGGGCGATGGCCACAGCGATGTAAAGGAGGGGTGAGGTTTGGGCCCAGAAGACGAGATACAGAGGGAACAAGCTGGCCAAGGACGAACGGCGGAGGACACCTGTGGGATTTCAAGGATCCCTGCGAAGTTCCGGCAGGCGCCAGCTATCAGATGGTAGATAGCGGCCTTGTAACCTACGCCTGGCTCTCAGGAAAGGGCATGCATCCACCCGCCAAGTCTGCCTGTCTGAACACAGGGAAAACACCCAACAGGCGGCAGCAAGGCTCCAGTCGGTCTGCCCTGCCGATGACACATCTCTAAACCAGGACTCCCACAGGAAGTGAGTCCTAACCACTGGTCCTCAGTCATTACAGGTCCTCAGGCTGCCCATGCAGCGACCAGGCCAGACCAGGCCAGACCAGGCCAGGCCAGGAATCCCACACACACACAGCACACAGCACACCCACTGCAGCTTTACAAACATCCACGAACTTCCTGCACTTGTGCCTGCTGCTGATGCGTATCAAATGTCGCCACTCAATCATCATTCAGATGGTGACACTGCCGTGTGTTGTACCTGACACCACGCTCACCCCTCCCTGCCCCGTGTGAGCCTCTCCGCACACACACACACACACACACACACACCTGCGCACAGGTGTGATCATTATCGAGCAAACAGGAAGAGCCTGACTGGGAACTGGAAACTAATCCCACAGCTGCGAGGAGATGACCTATGTGCAGGAGCGCGCGTTAGTGAAAATTGTTGAAAACTTCTCCTCTCATAATCAAATTCTTCCCCAGAGCGCATCTCAAAAGGTATAATCCATCGAAGAAAAGGGTTTATTCAAGCGCTTTGCTCACTTTCATGTTTCAGGAAGCGCTCGGAGTACTACACATTGTTCTCACAGCAATAAAAACCCGCAGCAAAAGTGTCAAGGCATTGCTGGAATGTCCTATTTCCTATGAGTGAATTCCTGCACCGACGTGGCTTCCTGTAGGCCGCTTTTTGTTGATCTTCACTCGCTACACCGATAAAGAGGGCGTATCGGCTAATGCGCTTCCCCCTCCAACAAATACAATTTACTCCAGAGAAATGCTACCGGGAAGGAGTTTTAAATATAACTGAGACACACAGTGTGATGTAACAGAATACAAGTGTTGCCTTTCTGCCGCTTGATGGATGTGCGATGTCGCAACAGCCCCTCGCACAAACAGTAGCCTGTCGCGGCGGCAGAGCACCGAGCGATAATCAGCTCACATGTAAGGGGTCCGCAGGGAAATGAATCCAGTATCTGGGAGAGGGGCACTGACATTATGTCAGCTAAAATCAGGAGCTAATATGTTTCACTTTTCTTTCCACTCCTCTGCCTCTCTCACTCTGTCTTCTCTCTCTCTCTCTCTCTCTCTCCCCTTGCCTTGATGTGCTGTAAACAGGCTAAAAAGGGCCCAGCTGTGTGGAGTTATTGTTGGTGTCAGTAGGAAGTGCTGATAGCTTTTGCAGCTGAACAAAAGCTGGATGAGGGGAGTGGAGGGGCGCTCCAGACACTGTGGCTCCAGCCTAGATTCTCTCCCACAATCCCTGCACCGCACTCCCATTGTTCTGCCCACCCGGCCCTTCCCTCCGCCCTGTCAGCTGCGACCTGGGACAGAGGGCAAAAAGAGGCAGAGAGAGAGAGAGAGAGAGAGAGGGCAAAAAAAAAAAAAAAAAAGTTTTCGAAAAAGTTGTTACAGGCTACTGGGGCAACTCGAAGAAACAGTTAGTGGCTGTTAACTTTGTTACACTTGGTATTCTGCAACAATTTTGCAGATGACAAAATTACATTTAATGCTCTGCGTAAGACAGCTTTTCATGCTACATTTGCTAAAACAGACATAATCCAAAAAAAAAAAAAAAAAAAGTATCTTTGCCTATGTTGGGAGTGTAATAGGAGGTTTTATTCTGTCATTATTTGAGTAACATTTCCAGCATTAGTGTCACTAAGCCTGATTTATTAAATATGCTTATCTCGGTTGTTTTTTTTTTTTCTTATAACGTGACATGCATGACTTACTTTATGAAAACTGACAGCACAGAGTGAAGGGAAAAATCCCGCAGTACCAGCGGTGCCAACATACTGCAAAACACATTCTAACAAAGGACATAATTACTTACAAGTGTATAATTCTGACATCTGTTAACTCCTAGGCATTTATCTTAAAGCACGACGCTGGCTTTAACTGGAGCGGGCAGGAGTTGGGTCATTTTAACCGAATATTGGGTCAGAAGCTGGGCTTTTGGGGTTAGAGAAGAGACCAAATGGAGCCTGGTCGTTCTTCACAGGCTGCCATTTTGAACTCTCCAGCAACCTCATGAGACTAACAGAGTAAAAGAAAAAAGAAAAAGGAAGAAGTAAAATCATAAAATGATGTCTTATATGGTGTTGATGTTGGTGGGATGTGCCAATAGAACAAGTTTGTTCACCTAAGCTAACATTAGCCTTTCACCTACTGAGTAGCTAGCGCTAGCTTTGTGTTGAACATTCAAACTTTGGCCAGAGTTGGTCAAAATGTCAACGCACGCACGCACGCACACACACACACACACACAATATTTTATGGTGTTATGAACTAAAGTGGGGTTATTTTAACACAATAGCTTTCAGAGTGTATTTAAAATCAGCAGGATGGCTTTAATTCAGAAACATAATCTGTACTATGTCAGTGTTTCATTGCTGTTTTGCTATCATGTTTGCTCAGGAGGAGATAAGAATGAAACTTGGGTCAGCGGTTAAGCATAAAACTTATTTTTGTGTGGCTGAAATGACATTTTTGTGCCCAGCTTCAGCAGATAAATCTGAAAAAGGCAAGCCTCTGTGTGAGTCCTGCTTTTTCTCTGTGCGAATGCAGAACTTTGTGTTGAGCTTATAAAGCTCTGCAGAAATAAAGTCGAAAATTCCAGCAGTTGAAATAAAATGCATGCTTTGAGCCTTTATAGCAACCACAGGGACATAAAGCAGTGAAAGTGGGCTTGTCTGCAGGAATGCTGCACTTATTCCCTGTTAAAACGGCATAATGACGAGCCTTCCTCCTTTGTTGCCCCCGCTGTTAACCGGCTGACAGCGCTTTGCTCCGCAGGTGCGCCGGGCGGTAATCTCATCCCGCTGCTTTAAGGTGATAAATGGAGGAGAGAGAGAGAGAAAAGAGAAAGAGAGAGAGAAAGAGAAAGAGAGAGAGAAAGAGCTCCGGAGCCGGTTTGTTCTCATGGCTGCTGCTCCTCCACGCAGGTGAATGGAGGAGTTGCAGAGCGCGAGCCCTCTTGTTTAAAATCTCCATGGAGACCGCCCGAGAGGCGCCAGGCTGACAGGCGTCAAGGCTCGGATGAATGGGTGACGTCAGCGCGCTGGCGCCTGCCAGTCTGCTCTGGCTTGTTTGGACAATCTGGGAGGAGGAGGAGGAGGAGGAGGAGGAGGAGGAGGAAGGCTCGGAACAGAGCGATGTGATCTGAGTTTCATGTGCACACAAGGCTGAGCACACACTGCAGAAACATGTGAAGGAATCCGTGAAGCTGCTGCTCACACTGGCTCTCCTTCAGCTCCACGCTAAAAAAAAAAAAAAAAAAAAAATAGGGGGACTGTGTGCTTTTTGTGAACATAAAGAGAGCTTTGAGTCTAATGACCGCAGATTTCAGCCAGAGAGCGCCGGTGACGCTGGGATGAATTTTCCAGATCAGTAAAACAGATCGTAACACTCCTGAGTCCATAACCATCGATTCAATAAACTCTCAGAGCGAGAAAACACCACCGGCCAGAGGCAGTCCGAAGTTAAACAGGGCCCAGGGTGGCATGTCATTTTGGGGGCCAACTTTCAGTTTCACGGCTGTTACAGATGCATTTAATGAACTAAATCGACAAATATGTTTTTATTTTCAACCTCATTACTTGGAAAAAAAAATGAAATCTAGTTATTTATATATTTACAAAGCTTACTTCCCAGAAAAAGAAAACTTGCTCTGTCAAGCCTTTGTAAAATAAATACATAAAAACAGCATCTATGATAATTGTGTGCCAGCATTGTTGTTATTATTATTATTATTATTATTATTATTATTATTGTTATTATGTCATTTGCAGCTCTGTTGTGTGATCAGAGTGGCACAATGAGAATATAGTATAGCGCCGTGATCTGGGCCAGATCTTCCTGTAAATGAGATCTCATTGAGACAAACATAATTAAATAAATAAATGACTGAATCAAAATCAGAGACCGCCAGAAAATATGACTTTTACGGCTTTTGCTGAGCTATCCGCAAACCTGTTCAATGAATAAACGACATTGTGTTTTTACAAATCAGTCGCTGTGGAGTAATCGGAGGTATTCTCTGGGCTAATGTTGCCGAGGGCGACCGAAAAACTTTATGAGCTACGCTGTAAAATTGACAATCACAGTAAGAGACGCACATTGGATGCCAGATGCAAACAAGTGGTTTAAAAAGTGCTTTTACTGTGAGCCATCAAACCCGTTACGCTTCCAGACGGGTCTTCTGTGGTGTTGTAAAAAAAAATGTCACATGATATTTGAATAAAACGCTGACCTCCGACAAGCAACGGTACCTAAAAATCCTCTTTGAGAAGTAATTCCCGCTACTTTTAAGGAAAATATGAGAGACGTATCGATGAAAGAACTTTGCACAGACATGTTTGTGCATGAGACTAAATCTTTGACGAAAAGCTGCACAGACAGATCCAAAATGATGCTACAGGGAGACGATAATATTGCACATATTAACACTTAACATGTGCAATTTAGGGCATAAATTGAGCAGGTAAACCAATAATATTTTTTTTCCCAGTTCTATGTGTTTTGTATGCGTCATGACAACTACAGAGCAAATACATTCTAAGTTATAAGAGAACACAACTTTTTATGGACTGTTCAGGTTTGTTTTGCTGCTCATTTCTCTTCTGCCTTGGGCCGGCTCCTCCGTCATAATTGAGACACTCCTGTTAGAAATATATATATGTAAAAAGAGGTGACCATTCTCCTCAGCCTGTGTGATTAATTCCCCTAAACTTACTGTACCCATTGTCCGGCACATCTGCAGAGCCATCGGCGGCTGTCAAAGGCAAATCTGGGGCGCCGCGGTGGCCTAATTGTCATTAACCATTCATCCCATTCAGCTCCGTCCCATCCCACACACATTCTCCCAGAGCGCGGCATTCACCATCCATTGGATTGGACTGTCCCCCCCCACCACCACCCCTCTAGGCGATCCACACCTGCAGAGTCCCCAAGCCGTGGACAGCTGGATTCCCACATATTACCCATAAAAGACACACATTTGTTTCCATTTGTAACGCCATCCCTCATACAGATTGTAAATTCCGATAAGCTGCCCGGAGCGCAGACATTGGCTGACGGCGCGCCTTCGAAGCGCCTCTCATTGGCCGCCTCCCTTCAAACGGGACGGCTCGGCCACGCCCCGCAGCTTGCTGCCGCGCTATAAAAGGCCGAGGAGGCTTCCCCATGTGGACGTTGCGAACTGTCAACACAGACTTTGTAGACATACCATCCGAGAGGAAGGGAAGAAACACGTTTCAGTTGCGCGCGTGCGTGTGTGTGTTTGCGTGGGGGCGTGTGTCTGTGTTTTCTTTTTTTTTTTTTTTTTTTTTCTTAAACTTTCCCCAAACCCCCCCTCGGCGCATTCTGTGGAAGCGTACGAGGCGAAAAGATGAAGGTTGTCGGATCTACCTGCGCCCTGAAGAGCAAGGTCGGCGGAGAGATCGGCCTGTCCGACCAGAGCCTGGCCATCTCCAGGTGCAAGATCCCGCTGCTGGACGAGCAGATGAACGTCTTCCTGCAGGACATGAACAGCTGCTACAGCAAGCTGAAGGAGCTCGTGCCCACGCTGCCCACCAACAAGAAGGCGAGCAAGGTGGAGATCCTGCAACACGTCATCGACTACATCTGGGACCTGCAGGTCGAGCTGGACGAGCCGGAGAAGAGCCGCCAGCAGCACTCCGTGCCCCGCACGCCGCTGACCACGCTGAACTCGGAGCTGGCCAGCATCTCTGTGGAGGTAAATACACCCCCCACGCACCGCTACAGTCCCCTCGCACGTGCAGCAGACACAGATCAGAGCGTCGCGTAAAGCAGGATGCGCGTTTGGAATGGATGCGTGAGAGCGCGAGTGCGTAAAGTTGCCAAATCTATGCGTAAAAGCGCTTGTTTTGTTTTGCTTTTCGTTTTGAAACCATATCTGCTGTTTGGCGGTAACCAACATGCACTGACCTGCTTCTCCTTCTCTCTCTCTCCTCCAGAACGGCTGCGCAGAAGAGAGGATAATGTGCCGCTAAGAGCAGATGGTGCATCTTCCCACATCAACCCCTAAAAAAGCCGTGCGCCCCGGCGGAGGACCAACAAGGCGAACCCAGTGTGACATTCTGGGCAAACGTCGAACTCTAGCGCCTCGAACTGTGTAGGGATGTTGAAAACTCTCTCAACTAAAAAAAAAATATAATAATAAATACAAAAAAATACAAAAAGAAAAAAATATATACAAAAAAATAAATAAATCAAAAGCTAGAAAATCAAGACTGGACATCCTCCGGCCGCGGTGGACTCTGTCACTCGCAGCTCTCGATTCATCCGGGGGCTCCGAGAGCGGCGGCGTCCAGATCTAGAGGGCCGGGGTCAGTCAGAGGGACCAAGACAAAGTTCAGAGCAACCAGCGACAGACTGCTGCTGCTGCTGCTTGTAGTTTCTAAAAAAAAAAAAAAAAGGAAAAGAAAAAAAAAGCTTGTGTTTCTGTCACGCTCTCTCTCTCTCTGTCTCTCTTTCTCCTTTTGTATTTCGTGTAAAATCATATAAAGAATTCAAACATTTTGTAAAAGAAGAAAAATTAATTTCTCAGATTCCTGAGTGACAAACTGTATTGTATATTACAATGCCACAGTATGTGAAGATATTGTTTTCTTACAATGTACTTTATTTGCGTTTTTATTAAAACAAGAACACTATTTTTTGAACAGGAACCCGTCTGTGTTGCGTCTGTTTCTCATATGGAGCTTTAAAAGATGAAATCAAGCTTTTTTTATGTTTCTCTTTTCTAATAAAGCAAATACTCTTAGTAGTATTTGGTGTGTTTTTACACAGGTCTGTTAATGTGACAGTGAACGCATCACTAGAAACGCCTCAAACTTACCAGAAGCTGTTTAAAAAATACTCAGCCATCCAGGGCTGGCAAAAGATTTTATGGGGCCCCTGAGCAGTATTTGATTTGAGGTCACCGTAGTGACACTAGTAGCTCAATTGTCCAAGCATGGTCGCTGTGCATTTATTAACCTAATTTAATGGTTTTCTAACGAGCCACTTTGACCAACATTATTCACTTTGAGTAACTTATTAAATCACAGTCAAGAGCAGGTATGTCTCTGATTTATTTAATCTGGCAGTTTTTTTTCCAGCTCTCAACACTTCTAATACAGATTCAAGAGTGAGAAGTCAATCTGATTATTGACTTACAGTAATATTTTCCACTTTATTATCACAGCTAACCCGTCCGTTCTCTTCGACTCCAAACAAATTTAAAATTCCCCAACGCTAAAAAGTACGTTTTTGCACAAAAACTGCTCATTCTGAATAGACACTCTAACTTTCTGCACATCACATAGCCTACTCATCGTTCTGAAGAAAGAAAAAAAAAAAAAGTCGATCCAAAAGTTTGGAGAAATTGAAACGTCAGAGATGTCCAACTTTAAGAAGATCGAAACACAAACTTTCAGAACCAGCTCGGCTCTCTTATCCCTTGGGCCGGCTTTGCAGGTAACATCCAAAACGCAGCTGGTGGTAAACATAGTGGCTCATATCCATATGTACTTAAATTGCTCATTTGCCTCCCTGTGGGCCATTAAAGTATCACATTACAAGAGGAAATACAGACCTGGATAAAGACGGGCAGATTCAGTCAAAACTCGACTTTCATTTTAATTCTATCCAGGTGTGAAATGATAAGAGAGAGAGAGAGAGAGAGAGAGAGAGAGAGAGAGAGAGAGAGAGAAGAAGAAGTTTATAAAGGGAAGAAGAAACAATAATCTAAAAGGGGGGGCTTGTTTCACGTCATAACACATCATTTAAATGTGCTGTTCCAATATGTTATCGCGTAAATCTGCAGCTCTGCTTCAGCCTCTCTTTCTCTCTCTCTGTGTGTGTGTTTTTTTTTTAAACAAAACGAGCTTTTGGCGAGGCGATTCGCTCGAAGATTTATTCTGTCTCCCTGGTGCAATGTTTTCCCCATTTCCCTGCGGTGCGATGCGCACAGCTGCAGCCCCGGCGCGGCCAGTGTGTGTGATTGTGTTTGTGCGATAGCTTTGTGCCAAGGGCAGGGGAGGGCGGAGGGGGCCCAGACTGAGCGGCGCCTCGGCACACCTGGGGAAGTTCAGGTTAAATAGCTCCACATTCCTCAACACACAGCTGATTGAAACATTAACAAACAGTAATCCGCGGGCCAGGCCGCAGATGGGCTGGGAATCACGCCAAGGAGACACAGAGAGAGAGAGAGAGGGAGAGAGAGAGAGAGAGAGAGATTCCCACAGTACACTCATACGCCATAAGTTACCTATTAAAATACACAGAGAAACGTTTTTATTTCTTTTTATTCTCTAATTAGTATTTTCAATCAGGGATCTGCCAGCGGACACATTTGTCAATATCGACACCAATTTTAATTTCTACGCTCGTCCCATAATATACAGACGTGAAGGAATCCTTATGTCTCCACGCTTGGCTCGCGCTTGTATTTTAGCGCCCTCTAGCGACATCCCAATTAATTACACCCCTTTTTCAGCGGTTTAGAAAAATGAAATGGTGGGAAACCACAGGAAGACAACAGCGCCCTCTTCTGGTAACATGGTGACGTTTCACAAACAGTCTAGACAGAATCGCATTTTTTAAATTTATTTACTTTTTGCATTTGATGGGAATCATTTAGGATTTTAAAATGTTTCTGAGCATTATCCGTTTATTATTTCACACAGTTGATACTGACTAAATATTTGTCGTGGTAGCACACCAGCATACACAAATTTACAGATGTCGTATGTTCTTTCATTTATTACAACTGAATTGTAGCCGAAATACATAATACGTGGTGAGTGGTTCCTTAAGCTGGGGTCAGGAAAGCCTCTTCTGAAATAATTATAAAAGCATTTATTCCATTAGTCTGTCTTCATAATCACATTTTTAAAATATTTTGTTTACTTTAAAAAGACAGTATCATGTAAAACCGACTATTTGGAGCTTTACATCGTGCTGTAATGCAATTCTATCATGAAAAACATACATGGACTGTTGCTTTAACTCTTTCAGGCAGGTTTAAGAAATCCTTGAATCTCCCATGGCAACCATTCAGCTGTGCAAAACGCCTGGATGGACCGTGTGCAGTCCATGCAGATGAAGCTCCTCCTCAGAGCTGCAGTTTCAAAGCCTCCACATCACAGAGTGACACTCTGCTCCTTCAGACTAGCCAGCAGAAATTAGCAAACACCTGGGGGAACGGCGTTTGATGAGCTTATCATACGAGCTACTTCTCAGTGGAACGCTGGTGAAAACATTGTGAAAGTGACAATAGAGGAGCACAGTCATGACTTCCTAAAGGCGGAGAGTCAGACGGAGCAGGAGTTTCTTAAAGAGACAGAGGAGTTAAATAAAGTCAAATTTCTTTCCGGTCATATTCGACATATTTACAATATGTAGCATTTTTACAACTGAAGGTAACAGTTAATTTCTTATGCTATAAAATGGCACTATGTGCCTGGAAAATACACAATCCTGCCCCCTTAAGAAAGTATATTATAATTGTTTGATTTTTCATTTTAGGCAGGATTTAAACATTTTTTTTTATTTGTTGCAGACATCATCATGTCTCAAGTCTCGAGAGATACTGTTATACTCAACCGTGACATACATGAAGTGCTTTAAAAGATACTTCAGAAAATGCTCCAGAAAGCATTTTTTAATACTTTGTCATCTTGACATCTTAATCAACTGTTATTTTTCTTTGAATGTTTATCCAGGACACAAAAATAATGGGAGTAAAAACATTGCTTTTGTAGTTGGGAATAAAATGAACATTTAGATTTTCATTATAATTGAAAATAACTCACCATGCTGTCTGGGGGAAAAAAAGACCATCAATAGGTTTTTAGTTTAACACAGGAAGAATAAAAGCAGCAGAGTTTTTCTTTTAAAACAATATTAGACTAACAATGAGAAGGCAACATGTTTTTATTAGAGCCACACTAATAAAAACAGATGATTTGCACGCAGATATGAACGCAGAGTCAGAGTCGACAATGTTTAAATATAAATTTGTATTTACAACAATATCAACATCAACAGAAAAAATTGTAATATACATCCCGTAAAATGTCAGCTTATTCCACCTCCAAACGAAGAAAAACCAAAAACGTTTCGTCTCTTTTGTACTTCATTCGACTCGAAAAGTTCCTTTTTTTTTTTTGAAGTAACAAAATCTGAACAGCTTGAAGAAAAGCTGCTTCCTGAAAAATAGAAGAAATATTGATATGTTTCAAAGTGGATGTCATTCCATTGGTATTTCTTGAACACAGCAAAAACATGCATTTTGTTTCCTGGAAGGGGAGAAAAAAAAAAGAAAAAAAACTTCCTGCAAGTTCAACGTTTCAGGTCCTCTTCACTCTGATGAGCCGAGCATTTTCCTCCATTTCCAGAACCGTCCTATGTTGTTGTTTTTTTTTTCCTTTTTTTATTTATTTATTTAAACAGATCCATGATATGTACCCATTTACCATTCCAATAATAGATAACACATCTCATAAAAAAATTTACATCAAAAACCTCAAACTATACATAGATGTGGAAAAATATCTTTGGATTGCGCGTGTTGGAAAGGTAGATCCTGCCGGTCGATAACAGTCCAAACAAAGATGGCGTGAACTAAAAACAAAAACTGCAGCTTGAAGGAGACGGGAGGGGTGAGGGTGTCCTAACCAAATCGACGAACTCGCTCTAACGAGTTCGTGTCTTTTTGTTCCTTCACTTGAACCAACCCTCCGACCGTGACCAAAACCAGACCTTCAACACAGCAGACGCTCCTCATTTATTTAAAAGAAGAAGGGGGAAAAAAAGTGCTTCGCTAAAAGATGAGAAACAAACCCAATGAAGGGGGAAATTAAAATCATTCAGGAAACGACAAGAACAGGAACCCAAATGTGTTGCAAATGGTAAAAACAAAACAAAACAAATAAAAATCAACCAAATCAGCTTTGACCTATGGGACACAAAAATACAACCAGGTCTCTCTTTTTTGTGCAAGAATGGGCCTATAAAAAGCAGAGCTGATATATATTTCTCCACTATTTACAATTAATATTCACAGAAGACATACAAGACATCTAATACTGCAGTACCATTCGTTTTTTGTTGGGGGTTTTTTCTCTTAAAAACATGGATTATGATGCTCACTTACAGTCGAAAGCATAGAGGCAAGAATTATTGCTCCAATCTGCATAACATTATTAGTAAACTGTGTGCTTATAGCTTCCAATGACTTAAGAATGAGGTGCATTTAAAGGCTAAGGAAAAAACAAAAAACAAAAACTGTTGTAAAGGCATTGAATCTCTAGTAAGGCTGCAAAGATGAAGGAATATTGCATCCACCTTTTTTTCCTTCCACCTCTCCCCCGCCTCCAGAAACAAAGAGGCTTCCTGGTAAAGTGCAGCCGCAGCCAGTCGTACCGTAGTTCTGTTCTGCATCCTGGCTGCAGCGCTGAACACTGCCCGACGGCTAGGGGTCAGCCGCCCAAACAGACGCGGGTTGAATTTGTGCTTCCAACGCTCCAACTTGGAATAAAAAGTTTGCACAAAGCAGTCTCCGTGGCCCACTTCTTTTACTGCAGTACAGTCCCACATTACCTGACTGTACCCAGGCTTCTGAGTCATCGTTTCTTACTTTCTTTAGCAAGAAGAGGGACTGAGGGCTGGTGGGGGGATAGCTACCGTCTGGGGCGTCCTGGTCCAGCTCATGCTGTCCCAGCTGGAAGAGTCCGCCAGAGGTCCTCAGCAGAACTTCTGCAGAGACAGAGGTCCATCATGAAACCATCGTTCATGTCGTAAAGATGAATACAGCACATTGTGAAACTTTTTTTTTTTTTTTAACCTCTTGTACTGTTATTTGTGCAAACTATAACGACATTGAAATTTTAAAACTGAACACTCCATTAAATCTGACGTTTTGATTTTGAAGAGAGGAATGGGCAAAAATGTCCTTGTAAAGCAGACAACAGATTGCAACAAAAAGTGTCCCTAATGTTAACTGCATGAAAACTCCAAAAGACACAAAACAAATGCAACAGAAAAATGTTAAGAGTCAAAAAATATTGCAATTACAGAAAATGTCAGCAAAAACCTCCAATCAATGACAGAAACGCAAATTAAAAATGTCACAACAACAGGAAATAAAAGCAGAAGAAAAAATGCAGCAGGTAACCAAAAAAAAAAAGCACAAAACCCATCTAACTCGCACCATAAATTGAAGTCCTCCAGGCCACTAGGTGGCGTCAAACAGCAAACTGTACTCAGTAAAGCCAGGGTGTCATATTTTAATGGGTTTCCAAGTCAGAGGAAGAAAGAATACAACAGCAGCCTATTTAAGACGGTAATGTTACCTACTCTAGACTCCCCCTGGTGGTCTGGAGGATTTTCATTTTGTGGAAAGTTTCCAGTCTTTCTTATTTGCAGTTGTTTTAGCCATTTGTGGCTTTTTTTTTTTTTTTTTCTTCTTATTTTCTGTAATTGAGGCATTTTTTAAGGGTTTTTCTGTTGCATTTGTATCTGTCACATTGAAACCCAATAAAATCCACTAAATTCTGTGGTTGCATCAGGATAGTACTGCAACATCTTATCTACCGGATCGGGTCCCATTGGCAGTCTGTTCATCCCCATTGGGTTCATCCCCATCTGGCCTTGCATCTGAGCCATCTGTCCTGCTGCTGGGCCACTGACTGGTCCGGGTCCACTCATTGTGGGGTTCATCATCATGGGTCCAAACTGGCCCTGGTTGGCCTGCTGTGGGAACTGTTGCTGAGGATAAGGGCTGGATAGAAACAGAAATAGAGTCAAATACAAAAAAAAAAAAAAAAGCAACAACCCTGTCCAATGAATGGATTATGCTACACACTTATTTCTCTGCATTCCTCCCTGTGGCCAGCCCTTCATGTCTCCAGATGGGTACATGTGCCCTCCCTGGGGATTCCCCTGCATCCCCGCCATCATGGCATTCTGTGGAGGCCCTCCCATTCGGCCTTGCATCATATTCCCCGGCGGGCTGTTGCCGGGAGCCATGAATGTCGAGTCCCCCTGCTGGTTCATCCCTGTAACAACACCGGATATGAATCTGAAACCTGAGAATCGTTGCAGACACAGTCTCTGCCTCACTCAGCTCACCGTAGTTACTTCCGTAGTTAAATCCTTGCTGTCCAGGCTGATTCATCGGGGGCCCTCCCATGGGGCTCTCCATGCCCCCTGGCGCTGTGACGTTAGGAGGAGGACTGAAGCCTCCTGCCGCCGCTTGATTCTGTTGCTGCTGTTGCTGCTGCTGCTGCTGCTGCTGTTGGTGCATTATCATCACCATCCTCTGCCTCCTCATCATGTTCTCCCTGTTGCGCTGAGCCATCATCTGGGCACTCAGGAAACCTGGCTGCAGACACACAACAACCCATGCAGTCACTGGGTTAAGTAACTGATTATCTCGTCCGACTGATTGTGATTCTTTATCATCAAATAATTTAGTAATCGATTAATTGTTAACTAAGCACACAGACTAAAAAAAACAAAAAACAGGCAATTTGCTGAAAGAGCAACATACTCAGAGCAGTAGTTAAGTCAAAACTGTGCAAAAAGGAAAACATTCTCTTTTAAGCTAACAAGAATCTTGGTCTGTAAATATGTTCTACCCAAAACTCATGTTGATGTTATAAATATGTTTTAGCTGCAAGTGCATACTTTGCACCAAATGACAAAGTATTCACTAAAAGAGTGTTATGTCATTTTGGACAGTACAATTTGTTAGTTTTGTCTGTTTGCTTGAATTATTTGGATATTTGCATCTACAACAAACCTCAAGTAGTTATTTAAAAAAACATGCAGAATGTGGAAATTTTTAAAATCCAATTAATCGTCAAAATAAAGAATTAATCATCAGAGTAATCAGTTAATTGTCAGAATAGTCGACAGATTAATGGATTCCTAGAATCACTGTTAGCTGCAGCCCTGTTGATCAGTAACCTGAAGCGATATGCACGGTGTTGACTGCATACCTGACCACTCATCCCTGCTGACTGCATGCCGGGCTGCATGGCTGAGCGCATGGCGGGGTTTCCTCCAGGGACGTTTTCCATTTTCATGCCTTGTCGTGCCTGGTTCATAAACTGCCAAAGAAGACACAAAAACACTTTTCAATGTGCCTGACGGCAATTTAAGGTTAATCGAAACACAGAAGAAGAATTAATAAGAGATGATTCTCAGGGTTCTCAGTGTTCACCTGCTGTCCCTGTAGTCTCTGCTGCAGCTGCAGTCGGAGAGGCTTGGTGGCGGTCATCATGCGAGGGCGCTGCATGTTTGCGCGGGGGTTGCCCATGGCCCCCATGCTCGCCATGCCGGGGAAGCCTCCTGTCTGGCCCATTTGATTCATCATGGGGTTGAAGCCGCCAGGTGACTGGCCCTGCATCGAGTTACCTGCGTAACCAGGCTGCATTCCCATCGACTGAGGGCCTGGGTAAGCCTGGCTATACATTGGCTTCTGGTCCAAGCTCATCGAGGAGTCGAGGCCTGGAAAGGGTTCTGACGGGAGGCATGGACCCTGGACCTGATCCGGGCATGGCTGGGGGCCTTCGGGTCCCTGGGCCTGCAGGAGACAAAGACAGAAGTAATGGAGGAAAAACTTTGCTGGAGCAGCAGGGTAGCATAGCAACACAAAGCAACACTGCTTGCTAGCAGGCCTGCAACGATAACTCTTTTTGCTAGGCGATAAATTGTCCCAGAAATGAATGCGATAAATTATAATAATACTGTCACTGTGAGACTATTTTCAAGTGATATACTGATAAAAGTATAATAATGCAAGTTCGCTCTCTCAAAGACTAATGCATTTTTGTCATTTTGTAAAGAACGCAGAACAATGCAACTGGTAGATACTTTAAAGTTCCAGTAACACTTTATTTGAAGGGGTGTGCATAAGAATGACATTACAATGTCATCAACATGACATAATGCATGTTATGAACATGAAGGAGTCCACATGACTGTTGTCAGGAAGAGTCTTTTGGTAAATAATGACACTTTTAAAGCAAATTTGCATTAAACGTTGCATTAAAGGTCCATTAAAAGTGCTTTATCTGGGATTATTTTGTAAATAACTACATTTTTATGCAAATTTGCATTAAAACATACATTAAAAATCAAGAAAAAGAGTCAACTTTACATTGAAAGTGTCATTATTTATCGAATGATACGTCATGACAACAGTCATAAACATTCATAAAGACTCCTTCATGTTTATGACTGTCAGTCTTATGCACACCCCTTCAAATAAAGTGTTACTGCAATATCCAAAATAAAATCTGCACAAAACAGTAAATAAAACAGAAATATAAACCATACACAACTAAAACCATACATAAAATGGACTATAAAGTATTGGTTAACAAAACTACCCGTCAGAATGGACATTATCAAGCTCACTTCATTGATTTGTTGCTTGTTGTGACAGGCTTTCTTGTATGGTCGGTCTAGTCAAGGCATCAGTTTCATTTATTCACGTCACAGAGACCGTGCTTAGTGGATAGACGTCAGTAGAGTTTCTGTACATGACATTCTTCTCAAGTTGGTTCATAGAAACTCTTTAAATTAAAATCTTAAGACTTATAACGCTATAAATGAAAAGTTTTGCTGCACAAACGTGCGAGTCCAATTTTGTTTAATTTGAAGAAGGTGGGGGGCAACCTCACTCAGGTGTCCAACATCAGTGTCTAACCTCACATAAGCATTTCTAGAAAAATAGTTTGAAAATTCCCAAAAATGCCTTGCTAGAAGAGTTGAAACTGTTGATGGATTACATGTCAAATGGATAAACAATGAAATGGATGTATGTGACAAACTACGGACACTAACATCCAGTAAGTAAATGCAATGCAAATCTTTTGTTCCAAGTTAGTCTATACCTGGCCCACTATTTCAGGGATCCCCAGGGCTCGATCTATTTCCTGCAGAGCAATGACATCAGTGGTCTTGAGCAGAGAGTCCAGCTGGTCCAGAAGAGCTCTTTCATCAGTCGGACCATCGTTACTGGGCAGAGTCCCCAGGAGCTCCTCCAGGGGATGAACAAACGTGTCCCTAGGTCAACCAATGACACGAAAACGATTAGGTCTCTGTCAGAGACTACAAAGTGGACAACTTATTAGTGTCTTAACTGAACCTGAAAAACCCAAAGGTGTGAAAAAGCAGCAAAATATTCACCTGTTTGTACAATTTTGCGGTCTGTCCATTCCCATGGCGGGGTCAGGCCAGGAGGGAGACTGAGGAGGAGGGCCGTTTCCACCAAACGGACTCATGGCCATACCGCCTTCATTATTACCTGCATAACAGATAGTGGACGTTTTATGTATATAAAAAAAACTAGTGAAACATCCACCATAAAACAGTTTAGATCCATTTCAGCAGAGTATCTTGAATCTGGTATAATAATGTGCCACGTAACAGATTTCTGTAACAGCAGTCTGGCTTTCATATTTCTATGTTGCTTTTTTATTTTTTTACTTCATAAAACCGCGCCCAGCTGATAACTGATCACCCATCATACCCATGTCCATGAGTTGCTGCTGCAGCATCGATCTGGGGTTCGAAGGGACACTGTTGGAACGGTTCATCATGGGTAACCCCAATTGGCCAGGACGAGCCAAGCCCGGGTGTCCCGGTCCGGTCACAGGGTTGCTGTTGGGCCTCTGCATTCCCCAATCCCCTGGAACCGCCATCGGAGGGCGCTGATGGATACCTCTGCCCATTCCTCCTGAACAACAAAGATCAAATAGTTTCTGGGGTGGGAAAGATTGCTTTAATTGATTAATCGGCATGAAACAATTTATACATTCTGTAAATTTTTCATTTAACCACTTAAGCTTATTTTATAGAATATTCGAAATAGTTTAAAAGATGCAAACAAACATAATTTAGTTATTTTCTTAAATAAGAAAATAAAGTTCTTATTGCCTAAAATGAAACAGCATAACATTCCTAAGTATTCCTAAGTCATAAGTATGTTTGATTATTTGTAGCAAAGGATGAATTTGCAGCTACAATATGTGAAAAGCTCAGCCCTTTCTGCTGGACTTATTAATACAGTATAGGATTAATATGTTGAGTGTTTTTAGATTAATTGATAAATAGCTGGACAGCAAAATGAGCTTAACAAGAATTTTTTTTTAAATATACATTTGAACCAGTGAAGCTAAGACTGTGGTATTTGAAGAGTTCTGGGTAGAACATAATTACAGAAATGATGGTTTTTCATTTGAAATGCAAAATGTACAGTATATAACTTTTGTACAGTTTTGGCTTAATTATTTCTCTTATGATGTCTTTCAGCAAATTACATTTTACTGAGTCCATATACTAACGGTTAATTAATCAATTACAAAATTAGTAGACGATTATTTTAATAAATCAATTAATCACAATTAATTTGACTAATCATTTCAGCCATAATGGTTTGGAATACAAGCTTTTTCAACTCTGCCAACACAGCACCCCGAAAATCCCATCTATTTAAGTATTTCACATTCATTTTTGCATGGTGACTGCCTTGATTTTATTGTGTGTGTGTGTGTAAAGGTTTTGCTGTTTTAAATTACTTGCTGCGTTTCCTCGGGGTGGACACACACCCATGCCTCCGGGAAAGCCGTTGGGCACCGGTCCGGGTCGGATGGAAGGATCCACGTTCTCCTGTTTAACCAGCGACGGACAGGGGACGTTCTGTCTCGTTGCCAGACCTCCACCTCCAGCTGCCATCTCTCCATCCAGGGGCTTGGCATCCAGGGACAAAGCTCTCTGAAAAGGCACGCGCTGCGCTGGCAGGCCTGGGACTCTTTCCCCGTCTGAGTCACAAATGTCGACAAGATCAGCTCGCATTACAACACTTAAACCGAGAAAACAGTAAGCTCTCACAGGAAACAAAAAACAGCAACAACAAAGCAGCATTACAAATGGCAGAGCTGGAACTAACAATTATTTTAGTTGTTGATTAACCTATCGATTATTCAGATGATTGATTAATTAATTGGATAAAAAATTACTACATTCCTCAGATTTTTCAATTAAACAGTTTTTATGCATTATTAGAAATACTTGAAAAGATGCTAATAAACAAATAATTATGCAAAACACATAACTAAATAAAATTTTCCTTTTGAATATGAAAATGGACATCTTGTTGCTGAATTTTATGAGTTGATGATTAATCGATTACTAAATTAGTTGACGAATATTTAAATTAATCACAATTAATCCAAGTAATCGCTTCAGCCCAGATAAATTGATCTGCACAGCCAGATCTCCAAGGGAATCAGCAGTTTAAAAACTGATATTCATAGTTGCTCTGTATCCTATCTGATGGAGCTCAAATCATTTTACAAAAAAGAACTGGAAACATTTTCAGTCATGTGCAAAGCTGTTAGGGAAACACCAGAACACCTGCATGCATGAATACTTTTTCAGGGCACAGTAGAATTGTTTTTACACCACTCATTCATAGCATTTGATTATGACGCGTTTATTTAAGATGCCTCACCAAGTAGGGTGTCAGACATGGCTCCCTGCTTGTTTCCCGTTTCCTTCCCAGCTCTGGAGTCTGGCTCAGGATAGAATCCGGAGTTGCTCCGCGGAACGCCCAAGATGGTCTCCAGAGTCTCCGTCTGAAGAAAGAGAAATTATTAATTACAAATGTAACCTGTTCATTTATTAAATCCGACCTCATCTATGAATGGAACATTCAAAGTCCTACCTCATCAGTCGGCTCCAGCTTCACCTTCCCATCCATGGTGTGAGGGCCCGAGCTACTTACTCCACCCGCCTTGCTTCCTCTCCTGTCCAAATCCTCCAGCTTTGGCTTGACGTCACCTCCTTCCTTAGAGTCGTCTTTATTGAGAAGGTACTGAAGGAGGGGCCGGGGCTTCTCCTTTTTGGGGCTGTGCTGCTCCTTCTTGGGTTCGGGTCCCTTCCCGCCCGCGGCTCCAGGGGCAGGCCCCGGCTCCGGGGTCCCCGCGTCCAAGCTGCTCTTGCCCGTGGCCTCGGCCGTGATGCGGGCCACGTCGTCAGCCGTGTTCCCGTTCTGCAGCAGCTTGTGGAGGATCTTGTGTCTCTCCTGCAGCGACTGGCTCGTTGCCCCGGACAACGTTACGGCGCCGTGATTCTCGTTAGTGGAGGACGACACTCCAGTCGTCGAGGACGGGCTGGTAACTCCAGGGGCCCCGTCCTTGGCGTCGGGCATGGAAGCGGGCGCCAAGCCGAGCGACTGATTGGGCTGCACCAGTTCGTCTGTTGGAGAGGTGAGAAGTTGCAGGAGCTTCTTGTTGCACTTGTCGGGGGCCCGCCGGTTGGAGTCTCCGGCTCCAAGGCACGCCTGGCTGTCCGGCCGGTCCGGAAGGCCCTCGGCGGTTGGGGTGTGTGGGTGCTGCTGCGAGTGCTGATCTCCCCCCAAAGAGCTACCTGGGCTCTTGGATTCTGAATAAGGCGGGGGGCCTGCTTTACAGGGGCCACCTGCTGCCTGATTGGTGGAGTTTACGCTCGGGGAGCTGTCGGGCTTTTGTGGTGGCGGCGATGTGAGAGATGGGGGCATCGGGTTCCCGACGCCCTCGCTGATGGCTTGGAGGGCGTTTAAGGAGCTGCTGGAGTAGCTGGCTCCTGCTGTTCCGCCTCCAGTGTTCCCAGTATGGCTGGAGCTCATGGGGGAGTTTAAAGCTGCAACATAGTACAAGACAAATAAACATAAGAAAGCAGAACATACTTAAAAGTTGACCTATTATGCTTCCTTGAATAGGTTATGTTAGGTCTATGAGCTATAGAAAATATTTAGTAAAAAAAATAATTCTCAGATAATTTAGCCTGAGTAGTTCTGCTTATTTTGTGCTCCTTTCATAAAAGCTCAAGGTTCTGTCACTTTTATGCAAATAAGCTGCTAATGGCCACGCCCAAACTCAATGTTTAAACTCACACTTTTCCATCTCCCCTTTGTGCAAATTGACTGTTTTTTTGAAAAAGACAGAAACTCGAGTGTATCTTTATTTATTTTTTTGCCAGAGGAAGTTACTTTGAATTTTGATATTTAAATCAACTTTAAATCAAATAATGTGATACTTCAAAATGTGCAAAAAAGCCGATAGAAACAGGGTTTAAAAATAAAACAAGGTCATGTTGTTATGTTCTTTGTGTGAATGCATAGAGATGTTCTTCATTGCTGTCAACAACACTTGTCAACATACAGCTGGAAATCCAGCTGACCAAACATGCTGGAGTCAAAAACAACTTTTTTTAATTCCAGGATGTACAAAAATAGTACTTCCAGTACAATGGAAGTAGGAAAATAGGCAGAAAGATAATTTTGCATAACTTTAAAATCCATGTTTAGCGAATGTATCAAATAGTTTACTGAAAGTTTCACTGATACCTCCAGGAGAGAAAGGACTGGCGCCCGTCTTTGGGCTTCCTCGGACTCTGGGTGAACCCATGACGTTGTGTGGCCCGTTGATCCCTGGACTGGCTTGAGTGGGACTGGTCATACCCATCCCGTAAGCTCCACCTCCATGGAACTGGCTCATCTGCTGCTGCTGCTGCTGCATGCCATGATGGCCCATCGGATTCACTTGGTTCATGGACCCCATTTGGTTCATCGTGTTCATCGTATGCATGGAATTCATCTGATTCATCTGACCCATGTTGTTCATCTGATGCATGGGATTCATTTGATTCATCTGATGCATGGGATTCATGTGGTTCATCTGGTTCATGGGATTCATGCGTCCGCTGACGGAGTAAGGGGGGCCTCCTCTTTGCGGCATGTTGCTGTGCTCGGCCATGCCGTAGCCTCTGTTCATTCCCATGTTCCCCCCTGGACCCATGTTCATCTGCTGGCTGGGGTTGTTCATGCCCATGTTTTGAGGCCTCATGGGGCCGCTCTGTGTTCCGCGATAAGCACTGTGCTCCCTGCAGAGAACCAGCAAATAAAATGAGGAACGAATGTTCTAAGAATATCAACGCTTGGTGAAATTGTGGTTTTCTTTTTCATTATTAAAGCATTTCTACCTTTGCAGCAGGTGAGTGGAGAGGAAAGAGAGCGGATCATTCGTGTTGGGATTCCTGCAGAGCTCGGTCCGTGTCCGGGCCGTGACTGGCGTCCCGTCAGAGAGGGAGAAGCGATAGAGAGGCGTCTCTGAGTGTCCGTTATGGAAAGCTAGAGCAGGAAAAAAAGTGATAAAAAGTCCCATTAAAAAAAAAAATAAAAATAAAAATAGCAGTCAAATTTTAAACAGAATGTTAATTTCATGAATCATCAACTACAGTGCCTGACAAAGGTAGATTTGAAGATCTCCTATATTTTGTTACTGTAACACGACAAATGTCTCTGTAAAGTCTTTAAGTTTTTTTGCAAATAGATTGCTTCCAGGTTGCGCATAATTAAGAAGAATATTGATAAATGGGGAATGAAAGCAAGATCAGCGTATGCAGATTTCAGCAAATCAAATGTAAGACTTTTAAATATTTTTTTAATGCCACAATGAATTATATTTAAGACCATAAAATCTATAAATATAGGGGATGGTTGAGGTATCCTGTTGTATTACAATGAAGAACAGCAAAAATTGCTGTCTAGCAAGCGTATGTTAGGAATTAGTTAGCGGTAGCCTCAACTGCCTTGAGTTGCAGAAAGCAATGAAGATGTCTGTGTGCAACTCAAACTTTCACCTGACAGAAAAGTTCCATGAGAAAAATACCTACATGTACCAGTTTAAATAGTCATGTCAATACAAAATTTAAGATCTGTGATTAACGTATTAAAGGCTAACTCACATTTTGTAATTAATTTAAGACTTTAAGGATCTAATTTTAGATATATTAATTTAATACTTTTTAAGGATTTGCAGACACCCTCTGGATGCTTTCCATGTTAGTTTTCCTCCATTCAACTTTAAACATGTGTTCTGACAGTTTTCTCTCAACAATGGCTGGGTTGAGAGAACCCAGGGGCGTAGTTCTTCTGCCAACACGTTTTCCCACCTGATCCGTTTTATTTTATTCCACACCTTTTTCCTCTGACCCGTCTGGTAAATTCCAGCACACCTGAGGCATCCAAAGATGAATATTCATATCACAAAGGACTAATGGAGTGCAAATGTGGCCCACATGACAAAACGTTTTCACACCTCGGTTTAAGCTTTTAAAATGCCCCCCCAAAAAAAGGTTCAAAGTATATAAGAACCAACAGATTGGAAAGACATAGATACATATAAGGAAAACCCTGCCAACTGCTGTTAAGTTACAAATTTTAAGCAACATGTAGGCAGCCTTGTTTCGCAAATGCAAAAACATGGAAACATTTTGCTGTGACAAGAAAGGTTTGATTGCCAATGAGCCAGGAGCCTAAGAACATACCGTCTTGATAGTGGCGTTTGTACGACCACGGCTGCCCTTCACTTCTGTTAAGGAACATCTGCATGCAGCGCCTCACCAGGTCTTCCCACCCTGGAAGCATCGAGGTGTGCAGAGCGCTCTGATGTTCAATTTCAATCAGCTTACCTGCAACAGAAGATGCACAGTTAAAAGCTCAACTCTGGCTTGACTTTCCGCAAACGCACCCATCTGATTGACGCAATACTGCGCATGCTTACCAGAGAGCTCATGGCGAGTGCTGAACCTCTCCGTCCTTTCAACCGCAGTGATTCGTCGCGCTACGCAGATCATACAGGACTGTAAATCTGAGGAAAGAGGCAAGCAGGGTTAGACCTGATTGGACTGAAGTGCAGCTCGAGGTTCGATGATAGCTCCAGAAATTCACTAATTGAACAAAAATATATGGATCTAAATAATCTACATGTGATTGATCGCGGCGTACTGCAACAGCAAAATAAAGGCAGACACACCTTAAGAATGAAGTTTTTTTTTAAATATATGTTAAAACAATGTGAAGCACATAAAATATACAGCTCTAGAAAAATGTAAGAGACCACTTAAACTGATCAGTTTCTATAATTTTACTCTTTATAGGTATATGTTTGAGTAAAACGAACATTGTTCTTTTACTCTATGAACCACTGACAACATGGCTCCAAAGTTCCAAGCAAAAATTTAGTATTTAGTTCAAGAAAATGAGAAATAGTCAAGATAACAACAAAGATATAATACTGTCAGACCTCAAATAACGCAAAGAAAACAAGTTCATATTCATTTAGAAACGACAATACTAATGTTTTAAATTGATACATTAGAATTGTCGTATTAGTATTTAAAACTTTTAACTAAGGATGAGTTCAGAAATCAATATTTGATGGAATAACCATGAGGTTTTCAAAGGGGTTCAGTGCAGTGGGCTCTTCATTTTTTCCAGAGCTGTATATAAACACATATTTCTAGCCTGTATTTGCGGACTTATATTAAATATAATCAGTGTTTAAAATTTAAATGTTAATTTTGAAGCTGGCTACTGTGCAAAGCGCTGTTCTCTGGAGTGAAGGAAGAATAGAAGAATAGAGAATACAGATGGAGAGAAAAGGTGAAAGATAGATACCCAAGAAAGAGTTTTAGTTCAAGCCTTTGAAAACAACCGTAATGTTAACATCTGTTACAAATTTGAACGCATGTAATATAGCTAATTAATACAGTTTAGCCTTCATCAGACATAATATTTGAAATATGATTTGAAGGCTCCATTTTATTATTAGCAGTATTTTTTTATTTCTCTTATTTGACTTTTATTTATACAGGTTGTCTCATTGAGATCCAAGATCTAATTTGCAAGAGAGACCTACTTTGATCAAACAAACCAAAAAAGAAATTACAAACACAGCCACAAGAAATGCAAGTTAAAAAATTTGGCTTATTTAAACAAATAAAAATATGACCTAAAAACAAGAGCAAGTTTAATGAGAAGATTTCTCTTTTTGTCTTAAACGAAATTTGAATTGTCCACAGAGTGGTGTCAAGAGTTCAGACAGCCCACCACCACGGTTTAAGAAAGAAATCCTACAGGAAACCCTGTATCCAATACAGAATCCACCCTTAGACATTCAAAGCTGGGAACAATAATTACCATCTCCCTCCTCCATCATGGCTCGAGGCTGAGTGAGAGCAAAACACTGCATCGTCTCGTAACGCTGGCCGCCTGGTCTCTCTTCAGGCAACCCATGACTCTGACCATAAACCAGGTTCACCAGCATACGACAGCTAAAGGTTCGGCTTTTCTGTTGGGGCACATCTCCACCCCAAGGTGCCCCGTTTGGTGCTTTGAAGAGAGAGAAAAGAGGCAGAAGGTAAAGGGGGTGAACGTCACTGATCAGGCAACATCCTGCATCCAGCGTCTTCGTGTTGCTAGGCGCCTCACCACTAGACTTGGGCAGGTTCCGGCGAAACTCGTCCCTGTCCTCATCGTGGATGATGTTGTACACGCTGGTGTTGATCAGCTCCTCCTGCTTGTACTGCAGGTATTGCGTCACGTTGTCGGACACGAACACGATGCTGCCCTCTCGGTTGACCACAAACAGAAAGCCGTCCAGAGCCTGAGAGCAGCGACGACGAGAACATTTATTCTCAATGACTGCAACTTATTTTCAAACGTGTTGAACGGGGATCAGCGAGCCGGCCAGTTGCCTCGGGAGGGAGATTATCAACTGACCTGCAGGAGCAAGGGCCCCAGATGGTCCTTGTCAATGACCCCCTGACCAGTAGAGGACACGTCTGCTTTCTGCACGTCGTCGTCATTGCAAGAGCTCTTTCCTAGAGAGACAGGAGACCCACAAAGAGAACGGTAAAGGTACGATGTTCAATGTGAACCTTTCAAACTAATAATTTCTATTATTCGTCTTGAATGGAATGGTGGGAACTACTTTAATTATTTTATAAAATCCCAAAAGTGGCCACCAGAGGGAAGCACAAGTCCTCTGTGCATGGTTGGCCTGCATGCCTTTCTATTTTTAAAATCACCACATGCTTGAGTCTTTAATAGATACCACCCCATATAGCAGGGTCATCTGTAGAGCATGACTCTACAGCAGATGTGAAGCAGAACACTGCGTGTGAATATATATATACATACATACATATAGGCATACATATATACATATATATTTGTAGATCTTCCAAAGAGCTAAGATGTGAGCACAGGAGTGTTGAAGAGTCAATAATAACTAAAGAAATACATTAGAAAGAAAAAGGGAGAAATGTTATCCTGCTTTATTCTGTCACTATGGCAACCTGACTGCACAACATATTTACCCTCTGGATGCGATTGCTCACCTTTATCTCCACAGATTCAACCCTAATCAGGGTAAAAGGTTTAAAAGAAAAGACCTGTCTTTCAATAACGATTTGATGAATTCAGACAAGAAGTCAAGATCAGGTCAGTGAAGGTATCGGCGTATGCTGAGGTTTTGAACTGATACGATTCCTACAGCAGAAGTAAAGAACCACATTTTTGAGAGAACACATACTGAGAATGATGAATCAGCAATGCTAGCAGTACAGTCCTCTGACGTGGTCTCTGTCACCAAGATAAATAACTAATGATGGCAGGAAAGCTAGAGAATATTTTGAATGTCATCCTTATAGCTTCTTCTGGTACGTATTTTAAGAAAATTTAAGATCACCAGGTCAAAGTTTAACAAAAACCAGAGATGAAAGAATGAGTGACAAAAGTTCATTTCTAATTCCTAAAATGAAAACAATCGCAAAATACCAGGTGGGTTAAAACAACATATTAGCATGTGCCTTTTAAGTCTCTGTTGTCATTGGTTTTAAAGCGAGAGGCACAGTTTGGCACTACCAGATGAACGCCGTCACCAACAACAGCCTCGGGCCATGACCACCAAGGACTGGTTTCAATTACTGGTGTTCATTTACCCCAGGCAACACAAACAGCCTGACTGGACGCTGCCATGAAGTGCCATCAACCTCGCACCGCACTTCATCACCGGCGTCATCTGTCCTTAAGCCTAACTTTATCCACTGTTTACAAATCAACCTTTTTCCCTCAGGGTGACTCGCTGGAGACGGCTGTTAAATTCCTCAGACCCGATTTGAAGCCAGAGGAGACCAACTGCACAACACGCTTCCCTCGCCGTCAACTTATATTGACAATTTAAATTCTGGAACAAGGCAGCCGAAGTCTTTGTTTTATTGTTTTTATAATATGATTTTTTTTCTCCTATTTTTTAGTTGTACACCGATTGCAGTTTTCTGACCAATCCCTAATCTTTAAAAAGCCTGGTCTGCCAATACCGATTTTTTTGGTCCAAAAAGTCACTAAAAATAGTGACAAAGTTGCTAAGTCGGCAACATTGCAGTGACCATATCTAACCTCCCATTCCTTATTGACCATTGCAGAGGTGGATAAGATTGGCTTCACATGCATCAGTATCAGTTGATCGCCCAAAACAAAGGAAATTGGTGCAGCACATTTTTTATTGTGAACAAACTTCCAGAAAACTGCAATAATGGCAAAACACTGAGTTTCTATAAAATCAAGGCTAAAAACCCAGCTGTTTCGAATTGCCTTTGATTAGGCAAATCAGTACAATTGTTGTGAATTTACTTGATGATTTTGATGGTAGCAATTGATAAAATGTAATGTTTATTGCCTGTTCCCTAATTGGTCACTGTCTTATGTCTTTATGGTCTAAACTAAAGCACTTTGAACTACATTGTTGCTGAAATATGTGATACAAATAAACTTGATTTGCCTAAATACACTGTTCTCCCTTGAAATAATACAAAATAAAAACAAAATTGTAAAGAAGGGGGGAAATAAAAGCAAATCATACATTTCTCATGCGCTTTCTCTCACTTAAAATATATATATGCGACTAATTTGTGCAGAGGCGTCTGTACCTTGCTCTTTTATTTGCCTGATCTGCCTCACGGTCTCCTTGAGAATGGCACATTTGTCAGGCTTGACGTTGAAGCTGTCGATGTTGGAGAGGTTGGCGGAGATGAGCTCCGCCAGCTCTTCGATGTATTTGCTCTCCTGCTCCCTCCGACGCTTGTCACACCTGCCGGGGAGGGGAAGGGAAGGGAAGGGAGGTTTAGACACGTTGCCATGGCGACCTCACCTCCAAGCGGGGGTGGGGGGAGCATGAGGACGTTCCGAGAGCGGCGGACGTTTGAAGCCGTTTCGACGCCAGGGATCTCGCACTCACCCCAGTCCCGGCGTGTCGCAGCTGGACAGTTTGCGTTTGCGGTCGGAGCACAGCGGCTCTAACGAGTTGTCTCCTACGCCACTCATCTTCAGCACATATCAGCACCTGGAACGCACACAAACCATGCAAAGTGATCAATGAAAACACAAACTAAGCGTGCAGACATGTTTGTTTCACGTGCGGTGCTGCCCAATCACCGTAAACTGGATGAGATTACTTAGATGTGGTTTTATTTCTGAACGAATCGCCCATCAATCAGCTGACTTTTCATGGGACCATTAGATCGTAGTTTTCTACGGTGTTATCCAGACAGACTATCCGTTTAGCGGAGCAGCCTCTCACTCTGTGCTTCCATGTTTGATGGGAGTGAAATCTCATCTGTTCCACTGCACGGAGGGACTGATGATGATGTAGTGATTTGAAGCCTCGGGGGAGATGGGTCATCCTGCGTTCAGCCAGCCTACCCGCTACCTCTCTGTTAGCAACAGCGGCGGCGGAGGCACACGTACGCACACACTGCTCACACCAACCACACTCGCAAGAGTCGCATGCTCAGACATGTCACTGTACTATGAGGGGGTAGAGAAAAAAACAAGAAAAAAAAAAAAAGACGAGAAGGGCAGGAACACACACATATTCACCAGCAGCTTCTTTGTCCAACTTCCTGAGCAATGAACGAGATGTGAAGATTTGAAAGTACCCAGAGAGACACTCCAGTTACTAACAAGAAAATATCCCGGCAGTCTGCTTCTACTTTTCCTCCAATAATTTTAACTTCCCTCTCAACTCCTCCCTGCTTCAGGACCCTGCCCTTGTTTTCTTGCTCTGGCATTGCCCTGTGTCTGACCCCACAGAGTTCACATTAGAGGAAACCCCTGTAGCCAGCTACTAAGGTCACCGCTCTTTCCGATTCCCACCCTGAACAGCACACGCACTGCAAAAACACTGAATCTTACCAAGTATTTTTTATGGAGTTTCTTGTGCAAATGAGTTATGAAACAGAAGTAATTCGCAAGAAACATTTCAGCAAGATATAGGAGCTGTTTTTCGGTCAATTATTCCTTAATCTTGATGGAAAATACCAATTTCACCGGCAGATTATTTCACTTATAAGATCATTTTCCCATTATATATGGGACTATTGCTTTTTTCATTAACATTAAGGATTATTCAGTTAAACTAAACTCCTATATATTTCCTATAGAAAGTAAACAAAAATACTCTGCAAGATTCTGTGTTTTTGCAGTGCAGAGTTGTTGTGTGACACTTTACAAACAGATCGTTTGACATAAAAAAAAGAAAACCTTCCAAAGGTGGATTTCTTTCTGTCTACGGTGAGTGAGCTCATTCCGGAGAGGAATACTGTAGGATGGATAGGAACTATTATGCAACGCCAGCTCTGTATTTACAGGCTAGGACATGCCGCCCAGTCATCTACCAGTGCTCCAAATACAACAACTACATCAAGTCTGTCAGACGTGTGCGCCGCGTCATAAATCTGCATCTCCTGCTGCGCGTCTCGTCTACCTTTCGGCGCCCCCACCCCTCTCCCTCTTTCTCTTTCTCTCTAAAAGTGTTTGTCGTGTTTTTGTCTGTGACTCTCGCTGCCCTGCTTTCCGCCCCTCAACCCGCCGATCTTCTCCCTTCCTGGTTTCACCTCTGCTGCAGCAGAAAGAGATGACACCAGCCCTCGGTCAGGCTCACGCGTTTGGGCTTTGATGGCGAGTGTTTCGGAGCAGCGCTATAAGGAAGCGGACTTTGAAAACAGGGTCAGGTTTATGAAACGAGTGCAGTCACGGGACCTTGTTTAGGAGATTGTTTGATTTGCAGCCTCAAGAAAAAGAGAGTCGGAGCATGAAAAAACTTCAACTGGGTCTAAACAGCCATAACAAGATGGCAGCAACTATTTTTTTTTAACCTAACAAGAATAAAATCTGCTGCACGACGAGCTTCAGGAAAACTTAAATCCGCTGCAGATAACGAATGGATGATCAAAATGGTTCGAAACTCTCATGGATTGCCCACCGGGGGCTGAGATCAGAGGTGGGTGATTTGCTCGGTTCAGTACTGACTACAGGCTCACCTCAGGCAGAATGAGTCCCAGTCAAACTCCATTCAGGGCCTGCGTGACTTCTCAACATCTCCTGAGAACAGAAGAACAGATTAAAGTCATGAACTGTGGCGCTATGCGAAGGCCTGGATGCCTCAGTACGTCAGCAGGGCTACAGCTCCTCATATATTTATCCATTCAGAGATTCATGGGAAAGCACTCATTTCTAAAATTGCACAGGAAGTCGCAGCAGATAGCATCCTGTTTGCGTTCTCCCCTCAGTGTGTTCCACAGCGTCATCACTTCCCTTTCCTGGAAATGCTGCCACCCATCCACCCTATTTGCATATTCTCTTTATCAGTCTGCTTCCCTGCCATTCCCGACCAATACTCCTGCCTAATGTAAAGTGCATTGAAAACGTATTTAAACCCTTACAGTTCTCACACATGCTGTCCTGTAGAAAACCATAAACTTTAGTGCATTTAAATGCACTAAAGTTGCATTTAAATGCACTGTGGGATTAAATTGCATACGGATACATTCTTACAGCTAGGTGCCAAAAGCCTACCTGCAATTAGTTAAGGTGAATTTTATTAAGGTGCATCAATGTGAGGCTACATAGATATTTTTATTTTTAAATCATTTACAAACCCCAAATTATTTTTGATTCCATTTGTTAATTAGTTGCACGTTTGTGCAAGTCTATCACAATGAAACAAACTGAATCATGCGGCTGTAGTGTTACTAATGAATATTTGTAAATGTTAATACTTTCACAATGCTTTGTGATTCCTATTGGCTGATGATCAGCCCTCATCAGCCAATAGGGCTTGGCTAATAAAGGCCAATCAGCCAGTTGCTAATGACTGGGCCTCATCAGGTAAAAAACCCCAAAACAAAACAAAACTACTTTTGTGATTTATCTGCCAAAAATAGTTGATAGTTATCTGCTTTCATAATTATCAAAACATCATCATTACACTTTCTGGAGATTTTTGAATACATATAAAAGTTAGAACATTAAAGAGTACTATAACAAATGATTTTTTTTTTTGTTTGATACAATTTTATTTCATAAGAGCTTTGAAGTGTGACTAATCTCATAGTAAAAGTATAACCATACAATTTTTTGAAAAAAACCCAAAGTCGGCGGAGCCACGGAACATTTCCTGCCAAATGTGGGGATGAGAGGAGAAGGTTGAACAGAGCAGTGGTCAAGACGAGGGACACCACTGTTGCCAACTTAGACCCTGCAGTACTTTTCAAACCCTTCTAGCTATTTTTCTTCCCCCACAATAAGTGACCAGCGACAAATCTAGCCACTTTCTTCTCTGTTGTTGGAAAGTTTGGCAAAAACACGTGAGATCACTAACTGCTCTGCAGGTACGGTCCTGACTGAGTGAGAAGCGAATGCTGTCGTGAGCACCTTCTGCTTCCTACGCACGGTAGTCAGTCTCAACGCTGACATTGACTAAGCTGTACAGTTTGTACCCAGTAGGAAAATTCAACTGCAGTAGCCACCCTTGAACCTAAAGAGGGCAGCACTAAGATAGTTTTAGGTCAAATATTGCAGAATTAAGTTTACATGAAAATGTGCATAGACAAAGTAAAGATAGTGCCTGCAAGGACCGATTCACACAGTTTTTCTGTGAAAAAAAGTTGATTTGGGGTTTAGTTACTCTTTAAAGTTGAAAGCCAAGTGCTGCAAGTGCTGGCAAAAATTGTGCATCCCAAACTGGTGTCACTTAATTATACATGCACCAGGAAATCGGCTAGTGACCAGAACTGGTCAATTGTCAACATTAAAAAAATAAAAATAAAAATAATAATAATAATAATAATTTTCTCTCTTCATCAGACAATTCTCCACTTTACACTATTAATGAGGGAAGAAGACTCAATATATATCTGTATCTAGATGTAAACAGAAAGGAAGATGAGGTTAAAGTTGCTCTGTATTATCCCTTTTACCTTTCAACCTGTTAAAGAACATTCTGGAGTTTAAGATAAAACTTTATAATTCTCTACAATACACAAAAAGAGCATTTTTTCAATGCTAGTGCTGAAAACTACAAAGGTTGCTAATATAAAATGCTAAATTTATCAACTAAACTCAATTATTTAATCTCTCTTTGGGATTAAATGAAGTATTTTTGAATTGAGTGGAATTAACTCACTTTAAAAATGTCAACACTTATCTTTTGTCTGTTCTACCAAAGTAAAATCCCGTTTAAACAGCGACCGCTCTTTCCCACAAATGGAATGACATCCCCTCTTCTCCAAATCTAAATAATTAATGACTGCTTACCGAAGGACGCCTAGGAAAATATTTAAAATTCTGTTTTCAATTATATTTATTGAAACAAAATATGCATTAACTTAGATCAGTGGGTTCAAGCTTTATCTAAAAAACAAAGATCATAAAATGGCACGCAAAATTCCAAATATGCATCTTTGCTTTGGGTTGTTATTTTAAACCTTTGATGGAACCAGAATAGTTGGGTTTCATCATGAACTTGAATAATTTTGACCTGAAGGGAGAGTTCTAAAAATATACCTACAACAGAGTCACTTTAACAATGCAAGTACAAAAATAAGACAATGACCTTTTAATATCCCTACCAAAGTAGCAGCTATATATAAACTACAGTAGGAACCAAAAAGAGAGGAAAATTCCTCGTGACGTAACCATTTGGTTTTAGCCTCGATATTCGCCTCGCAGCCATCGTAGCCAGATGGAGTGTGAATTACAAGCTGCTTCCACCCTCAGTGTTTGTGTGTGTGTCTAAGTGTGATCCCCCCCAACCAACCACAGACCACTGATCACATCAGCCCTAAACACAAGACTGCAACCGAGCTAATGCTGCTGTTGAATAATTAAAAAACACACACACCCCCACAGAAAAGCATCACACACACCCTTTTTCCATTCTCTATCTATCATCTGTCCAAACACTATTTGGTTCGTACTCACACACATCATTATTATTACTATTATTTTTTATTTCCTTTATTTAACCAGGTAGACCCCGTTGAGATCTAGATCTCTTGAAAATAATATCACTGATCTCATTTGATCAGTGATATTATTTTAGTGTCCTGGCAGAGATACGCAGTCAACATGCATTAGTAAGCTCTAGAACTAAAGTGTAATTCAGACCAGGAGGTTTAAGCACTGTGTGATTATGAAGCAGGAGGGAAAGGAGGAGTCCAGCGGACTGGTTAGAATTAGAAAAAAAGAAAAAAGACAAGAGGGAGGAGGTAGAGACAGGTAGGGGGAGGGGCAGAGAAAGGAGACACTGCACTGAGCTCAACGCTATTCAAGAAAACCACCTTAATAAGGAAACTGAAGCTGCTATATGGAAAGACCACAGAACGTGAAAAACATTTTACTGGCAGAATCTCATTATACTGTAGATTATTACGTCTTGTACAAAAATAGCCGCTTGAAATGTTAGATCCTCTCATTTAAAGAGTAAAACATAATAAATTTTGTTTAAATTTGCGTTATAATTCATGCACACCGAGCCACAAAACAATCCTTTTTAGATTGGATTTCTCCAACGGGTGATCTGTGTCTTTGCTGCTTGATACTGCTCCAAAAAGATCAAATCAGATTATTTTCTACATAAATACATAAATATTGCAGGATGTCATTTCAGTAAAATGTAGCTACTTGTCGACTACATTGTTTTTTTGCTTTTTTTTCTCCCTTCGAGGTTTGAGGAAGCAGTCGTTTTCTGAGCGGGACGATTTACAGTAATGCTATCGTACGATGACTCAGCAAAACAGTGGACAACGGTGTACACCAGCAGAACCAGCAGCAAAGTTAATCAGCACTGGTGAAACCAGTCCGACCAATCTTCCTCTGATCAGCCATCATTTGTGATTGGCATGTTAGACACTGAGAAATCGGACAAAAGGTGTTGCCCTTTTTAGTCTATAAACTTAACAATGCACTACAATAGAGGTGTTTTTTTTTTAGATGAATAGAAATTATAATAAGGATATGGATAAATGTTTTGATGTAAAAATTGGAAACATTTGCTAATTTTCTAAGAATTTTGCGTATGAGCTCTGGTATATTACACTAGAATGTGCATTTAGATCGTAGCAGATTGGTGCCATGCCAAGCAAGTTGTGCTGTATGTTTTCTAGGCTTAGCTGTCAGAGTTAGCTTGTTACAATATGATGGCTCTAACAACTGAGAAAATGTGTTAAATACTCCCATCTAAACCCTTTATTGACCATACAACTTAGTGTTTACATTTCCATCCTGATAACCATCTTTATTTATATGTATTTTGATACATCTTCATACGGGAGCTTTCTTTGATAAGAGGTTTCATCTTTTTTCTTGGCTCGTGTTTGCTTTTTTGGTTCAACACTTCTTCCAAAAGATTTTGTGGCTTGGTTTTCCATTACTACACTGACTGGGTGGTCAAATTGTAAACCAAGTCTTACAACTTTTGTACTTGTTTTTTAATTGGTTTCAAATATCCAAGTGTAGAGACAGAGCAATGCCGTTTGGTGCCTTGGCTGATTTCAAAGGGGCTGCATGCTGAGAGCATTACTGACTCACCTGGAGCTCATTATTTTCTGAGCAGCAAGCAGATTGGTAAACCACTAGACATCATTTGGGTGCTAAAATATTTGCAATTCAACAAATAGCAATCAGTCAAATTTAATAGCTAGCCAGTATTTTTGGCCCAGCTTGAGAGCTAGCTGGTTAACATACAATCACTACTTGCCGTCTTTAAGGTCTACATGGCATTGGTATTTCTCTTAACCTGACAAGGATGAAAAAAATTCAGATGCCTCACGTCAAAATATTGTTACAGAATAGTCAGATTTGATTTTTAGTCATTTGGCCAAAGGCCAGAGCAGCAAGAGTTTGAATCAGTCAGGACGAGAATAGAAAGAAGGACATTCCTGAAGAGCCTTAAATACAGCCTGCAATCTGAGCTTCCCCAGGACAAAGAGTGGCAGGCCCAACAATAAACACCGGTCCACCCAAAACAAAGATCACACAAACTGGGGAACACATATATGACTCAATCCCCTCGAGAATGAACATTCAGTTTATGTATTAAGTTCTTTGTTTCAAAAATTATACCCCAAAACAAAGGTATATTTGCAGCCCATACTAAATTATAAGCCACCGGGCCTACTTTAATAGTCTACTGTCATGAACCACAACCACCACCAAACACAGGGAGAACCCAGGCAAGGTAATAAAACGACAACAAAAAAGGCGCTAACTGGAGTCTGAGAGATCAAGTGCAAAAAGCCAACAAAAGAAAAGAATGACTTCCTCTTTTCTTCAAAGAACTTCTCCACCTTTTGAGGAACATAAAACCATCCAGACTCTGAACAAAGGGCCTCCACAAACCCCCAGCCTCCACCTTGGCTAGCAGGGACATTTTACTTTGATTCCAGGTTCTGTTGAAGTCAAACAGCAGAGCTGAGTTTCCGTTGGTTGGCCAACTTGTTGGAGTTATATTTGCAGGGCTAGCATCCTTAACTTTACTACTCGTACAATAAATAGGGACCAATATGTAGGACTATAACGGACTAAAAGAAGAATGGTACTTCAAACTTTGAGAACGACTGAACGAGTTTTCTACACTTGGACAGAAACAAAAGCGGATCCAGTTTTAACAAACAAGGAGAAAATAAATGGTTTGATGATCATGAACTAATAAAGGAATAAACATGGCTAATTTAAAATACACTTGAATTTAAAATTTTACAAGAAGCAATTCTGAGCAATAAGAGAAAGGAGATAATAGCTTTCCTACTGAATATTATGCGACTATCTGAATCATTTACATAGAAGTGATCTAAATTAATCTCAGTTGTGTTGTTATACAGTCTGCTGTTGTCTTAAATCTTTAATTTATAAGTCGACAAACACAATGGACAACCATTCTGAATCTGTTGTAGCTTTAGTTGTCCACATCGTTGTGTTTGTTAGGTACAAGGACGGATTAATGGTCAAGGTCTAGTCCTATTAGTATAATTATTTTTGCCACATTCTGTGTCCCACATGCTTCTGGAATGTTATGGGTATTCACTGGGGATGTTCATTTAAACACACACATGTGCAAGATGAGCGTGCATCAGCAGTGCAACCATGATGAGATGCAGTTTCGCAGATTCGACTGAAACGCGTCAAGTTTCCATGTCCTTCCACTGGTAGAAAAATGACCACACTGATTTAGAAATACGACGCACAAAATTATGTATGCTTATGGGGTTATCCTCTAGTGATGTGTATCTTTTGTTGGAAAGAAGACAATAACTGGTGCAAGAGGAGGAGGAAGAGGAGGAGGAGGATGGGTAGTAGGACATGTGCCACAAATGGGAAGAACAAGTCAAAGATGGCAGATGTGGTAAAAATACATTTTTCCACAGCGTTACCAGACCCTGAATCTGACTTGTCTCGGAGGAGTAGCTTCAAAAACTACAAGGAATGTTTGTTTCAAAACAATTACAGATGTCATTTACCTTAAAGTGCTATTGAGGATGAAGGTTTATACATCTCCTCGATATTTTGGAGTCTAGATATTAAATTCTTAGCACAGTTAAACTTCCTCGTTGTCAATATAGTTACTTTATAACAGTAATACTGGTGCTAGTTTACAATAGAAGTGAATGTTTAAGAAGTTATAAAGCAAAACGTCATATAATAAAACTTTGTGAAGGGTAATTTTATGTTTTGTTATGAATAATATAGAAAATGCTGTTCATAGCTCACTGCTGAGAAGCTGATTGATTGTTGAGTACATCTGCTTGCTGCTTGACAACAATAAGCCTCACTTTTTTTTCCGGTTACAAGTCATGTCCAATAAAAGTGCACTGTTAGACAACGAAGGTCATTATTTTATCAAGTTAGCTCAGTTGGCTAATATTATACTTTGTTTATCCTGATAGATCACTGAATCGCATTGCATCAAGACAGAGGAGTGAATCGTGTAGCCTTGTTAGAGTGTTTTTTCTCCCCTCTGTGTGTCTGAAAGGAACTGGGTCCTTGTCAGTGGATGATATGCATCGAACCAGCTGCAAACTGGAGGATACACAGTGTCCGCTGCAAAACTCCAAACAATGTGGAATTTGTTAATATGGGGATGAGAGCTCACAGATGTTGGTTTTATCTAAAAAATAAAACCACAAGTTTTAGGGTTAGGGCTAGGTTTAGTGTAACAGGAAAGTCCCAGATGGGAACCAATTTTCTATAATTTAATTAACCAGTAGAAATGTCTGCCCGTGTCTTCGGTCACCTTAAATTCACCTCAACCTCAGGGAAACATCAAATGAATAACCAGAGTTACAAAAATATAGCAAGGAAACAAGCTAGCGTTAGCGTGGCAAAGATCCTCTATGGAAGTGAGATGACAGTTTACAGCACATTTTTTGTAGCCACATGAACCTGGCCAAATATTACTCTGGATGTTTCAGATGGAGATTATATCAGAAGAAAACCCTACCACTAATTAAACGAATAAGACAAGAATGAACATCTGAATGTTGTTGTTGACAAGTTCATGTGTGACTGTGTTGTTTAATACATACAATATTATGCACATCTGAGGCAAAAAAGCTCTCTGCTCTTTAAAATATATAATTAAGAGAAAGTACACTTAAACTTGGGAAACAAACATTTGTTCTTTTAAGATTAATAAATGCAGAGTGATTTCAAGTTCAATTAGAAGATCTAAAATATAATTGACATATAGCAACAACTATTTTAGTCAAATTCAGCCACAACTGCAGAACGACATGCTGTCATAACCGTACCAGTTATGACAGCATACTAGGTTGCTTTTCCTGCCGATCCTACTTTTAATAACCACAGAAAAATCAGAGAAAATCACAAATGTTGTTGGAGAGTTAAAATGTTTGCTTGACAAATCTGAATAAATAGAAAAACTATTAAACAGCAAAAAAAACAAAAAAGCTGAAAGGACAAAGCAAAGGAACAGTGTCAACATTTTTAATAAAATCTATTACATGTTCTCAAAAACACTAAAACATGAGCCAAAGTGCACAGTATACAACAAAATGCATAAGATCTAGCTTCTTCCGGGATTTGTATGTAATGTTTTTAGTTTTAGATAAAGTTTTATGTTTCTCAGAAAGCTTGACGGCTTGAGGAGTTTCTGAAATGCATCAGGATGATGTCAGCTTCATCACCTGATTTTTGAGGTAGACCACTTGAAAAGTTGTTTTTGTTCTTAAACATTTATAATCTCTGACTTAAGACTTTGTCATGGAAAAACAGCAATTGGTCACTATGGTTAACAGAACTAAACGGTACGATAAAGAAAAAACATTTAGTCACCTGACATTAGGTTTATGTTTTTGTTTTTTTTCTAAGGTTTTGTTGGCTCTAGTTGCCTTTATTTGAAAGTAGCCCGACAGGAAGAAGGGTAATGAGAGAGGGGGAAGACATGCGGCAAATGTTGCCAGGCTGGGAATCGAACCTGCAGCTACCGCCATGAGGACTAAGGCCTCCACATGGGGGTCGTGCTTTGCCCCTGCACCACCACGGCACCCCAGGTTTATGTTTTTTATAGTAATTTTCAAATGGTCACATCAAGCATCTATTGTAATTGCATTTCAGACAGTAAAATTTCTTCTTTTTTTTTATCTAAAAAAAGGGAATTTAATTATTTGTTTATGTGCATCTTCTAATGCATTTCTAAAATTATATAAAAGGCTTTAAATGTAAATTCTGCAGAATGTGGAATTTTTTTTGTCCGACTAAACTATAAATGGTCAGAATAATTGGTAGATTAACCGAATACTAAAATAATCGTTAGTTGCAGCCCTACACAAAATAAAGACAACTTTTTAAAAAGATCTTTATAAAAGCTATGTAAAAGAAAAAGCCTATACTCAGAGGCATGGCTGAGTGACTTTTGCAGACTTTGGGAGCTATGGGAATTGAGTTTCACTTAAAGCTAAGCCTGTGACGCAAATGTAAGAAGAGGATGGGAATGTAGAGCAATTTGCCACCAAGAAACACAACTAGAGCCAATTGTAGAAAAACTACAGACAATAGGAATAAGAAATTTGTTAGTGATTTCTAGAAAAATGTGGCGAGACAGAAGATATACTTCAAAGCAAAGAAAGTGTCTTCCTAAGACTCTTGTTTCCTCTTAAAAATAAAAGTGCCTTCCCCGCCTTGCTGAACACACACAAGGGCTTTGACAGCCTGCTTTGCATTTCTCCATTTTTTTCCCTCCCACAAACTGCAAGGTGTGGAAAACCTAGGGAAAATAAAATGAAGGTGAAAACAGAGGCATTGCAGATTCTTCATAGGGTGTCTAAGAGTGTGCCACATATGCACTGCCAACTATCCATCGTTAAAATCAACAACAAGAAACAAAAAAGAGAACAAAACGGGGCAAACAACACTGCAGGTTTACCTAGCTAACACAACTGTAAAGCTAAATCTCTAATAATCCTTTTACACAAGCTTGACACCCTGGGATGTACAGGGGACGTGAAGGCTACCATCCAAAGTAGACCAAAACAAAAAATGTTTTAAAAAAATGCAATGTGCTGTTATGGCACAAAGCTAATATTATGGAAATTAGTTCATTAATCAATGGGAAAACAGCTTTTTATCGGAGGAGCCCGGGTCTGATCAGCCTCCAAGCTGCCCACTCTGATAACATACAGCCCTCCTCTTCTAGAAACTACAGCAGCTGCAGTGATCCTACAAATCTGGTGTAAGTGCGAACACATTTTCAGCCGCTGCAATTAAACTGAAAATATTTTTAGCTGTGGAGCAGAGAAACAAAAGGATTCTGTTTTGTACACGGTTTAGCTGCTCTACTGTGTGATAGTTTCCCCTCCCCACCCCTCTCTCCTCTCCTCCTTCTCACTTGTGCCTTTCTCTTTTCCCCTCCCCCTTTTCTCTTCCTCCTGTTCTCCCCTCCGTCCCTGTTGGATTGGTGGAGTAAACACAGGAAGAGAGCGGGCTCTGTTCCACCATGCCGGAGCAGAGCCTGGGCGTTCCTGCAGTGCCGCTGCGCCGGGGTCAAAAGTTTACCGTGGTTTTCATTTCACCTTTCCTCAGCCAATCACAGCGCCAACACTGCAGCGCCTGAACTCTGACCCCAGCAAAGAATTCCACTCAAAAGATGGTCTGACGCCAGTTTCACAACTTCGGCCCCTCCCAGCTCCCCGCTCCCTCCTCCCCCGTACTACTCCTTTTCTTTTCTTTCAACTGGCCGGTTTCGTGTGTTGACAGAGCCTAGGTGAAACAGAATCCACAATCGAGTTATAAGGGGAAACAGAGAGCAGCAGCTGAAAAGCAGCTTTCATGTCCCGTTGGCTTTCGCCGGGCCATGGGAGATTTTTGCAGTTTTCAAAACGCCAAAAAGGAAAAAAACATACGGAAAATTCTTCTCGTCGCGCGCGGATGTTTTACCGTCCGTTACATAAGGAATGACAGCATTTAGCTCGTTTCCATTCCAACTGGGCCAATTTTACAAGCATCACTGTATACAAAGAGTTTAAAAATTAACAGATTAAGCAACAACGGTCCCCCTCCCCCAACTGTTGCTGCATACTGCCAATCAAGTGACGTAAGGAGGGCCACTACACCTTTCCTTCCCTCCGGCAGTAAAGACAAAAAGGACAGACTGAATGCAATATCTGGCAGAATGTGATATTTCTGTCGCCTTGCATTAAAAATCTGCTTGGATGAACGTCACTGTCCTTTATATGCCAACATCTGATCTACAGCTTAGATACCAAAGGGAAAGTGGCTGAGACACCATGATAAAAAAAAAAAACAACAAAAAACTGAAATTTCACATGGTCTTAAAAATAAAACAAAAAAACTTGTCATTTTGAGTGAGTAAATTTGTTATCATTTTTGAAGAACTAAAAATAGGTCTGTCACAATAATAAATAAAATAAAATAAATATCTGTCGCTCATATCTGCCAAGTTTTATTTTATTTAATTGATACGTTAAAAAATTACTAATATTAGCTGAAACTGATGTTAGTGCTCATATATCGTTCATCCATCACATCAATATCTGCTCGAATTTTCATATATGTGCTTCCCTTGTTAGAATATTTCTAAATATAATAGAAATTTGTCTATATCTTTACTTCAGTGTATGCATCAAAGCCAAAATAACAAACTAGCATGATACACAGAAAACATTAGCAACATTATCAATAACTTGCTTTTTGGAGCAGCAGAGTAAAGAGAAATTCCTTTTAAGTTTTCAATTTTGGCTTTCATTTTTTGCTGCATACACCGTTATATTTTTACTCAAGGTTATCATACAATGACAATCTCATACCAGGCTCATCATGCCTAGATGCAACATAAACCTATGTTTGTTTTGAAGTAACATACAAAAACTACCATTTTTGTATGTTACTACATCGACAATATTTCACACAAATAAAGAGTGGTCGGATGTAGGGTTACCAACAGAAGACTTAGGAACCTAGAATCTCTTGAGAGAGTACGCTGCGTCTCCTGGGAATGTGTATAAGCGTCGAATCAGGGCTGCTCAGACCGACTGGACACAAACACATTTGTAAGGCACGTGTACAAGCAGACACGAGCGCCATAATCCAAGTGTGGGTTTGTTTTTGTCTTTGTGACACTGTACTCTGTTCCATCTGCTGAGTGATTAAGCCTATCTCTAATCAAGCCGTTTGCGCTTGTAGGGGAAAAGGCAAAGGACAATGCAGAGCCAGAGCACACTGAACAAGACTCAGTCTTACTCCTGACAGTTGTCAAACTTTATACCTTTCACTCACAGTTTTATTTTTGATTTTTCAGAAGCAAGTTATGTGTGCTGGGACGGTGCTAGGAAAGAATGCAGTTAAACATTTAAAGTTTAATTTATTATTAATACAGCTACCACAGAACCCATCGGTTTGCATGTCCCATTTCTGCTGAAAGATGTCAAAAATTTTGCTTCTTCCTCGTAATAATAAGTGATAGGAAGAGTAGCAACTAACATTATATAGTTTAACCAAGGCCACCTGAAAGTAAAAAACAAACAAACAAAAAAAAAAACGCATTTGGAGACAGTATAAGAATTAAAATAGAAGAGGATCAAACTATTAAAATTTTGACTGAAGGATGATCAGACATTTGCAATTCAACCAATTGCCTACAGTTTGATGTTGACTACATCACAAGGCTAAAATACTTTGAATGCACTTCTTGGACAAAATTGCAGGCAAAACATCTGAAACTGGTCAGATCATCTCTAATAAAGCTGAGGAAAACAAAACAAAAAAAACAACAACAACAAAACACTGCGTTTCAGATAATTTTCTCATTTTAATTGAAATATTTTTTTGAATGGCCCGATGGTTAGGCATCCAGAAATAAGCAATGAATGGCATAAAAAATTAAAAATGAACTTGATCATTGCCATTTTAATGTTTTCCCTTTTCTCTCTCTCTCTTTCTACCAAAGACTGGATATAAAAGTCTTCGGTCTGGTGCATCGGTCTCAACTGGCCTTCTTTTTTGAAGGACAAGTTTGGTTACACAGGGTTCTGTATTTATTTTATTGCTGTTGTTTTGAGTGTTTGTTTATTTTGGATAAATCTAAAATGTCCTCCAGTTCCAATGTCAAATGTTCACAAGAAATGTAAGTTTATCGATCTTGTATTGTAATGGTATTACACCATCTCAAAAGCTTACTTGAAAATGGTCACAAAACAATATTATCATTTATCGCAATAACATCCTGGAAAATCTATCGTCCAGCAAAATGTGTTTTCGTGAAAATCCTACCAATGATGCTGAAATTCTTAAAAACTGTTTCCACCTAAACAAATTTCTGAAATAAATCCCTACCACAACAACAACAACAAAATAGCGGCTACACTAACATAGCAACAGGATGATGAATTAGGTTCGTTTGTCTCTTTTTAAATAATGGTGTTTTCGGGTGGCAGTGACCTGCTGATTTAAGAGCTCTGCTGTAATCAAAAGTAGCTTAAAGGTAAATGAGCTCAAATCAAAAGAAGCTCAATAAGTAAACAGCTCCAATGATATAATTTAGACTGAGGACTGCGTTTCATTTAGTGGTTGTGTGTGATGTGAAGCAGAGTTAAAACAAAGAATGTGGATCAGCTGAAATTTCTGTTTCAATCTGTGAGTGTATTGATCATGATCCCAAATTTTGGAAAGACCGAGTGAAATAATAAAAATAATTGGTCTGAAATGTTTGCACTTGTAAATATCAAAACAGGTCAAAGATGTGGGAATTGAATGATCTTTACTTAAACATAAAGAAAAAAAAATCTATTCCACAGGATACCCTGAGCGCACAGGTGAGACCTTGAAAAGACTTTTATAGAGGTGCTAATTGCTTTGAGACCCTCACTTCCTCCATTATTGCTATGGAGAATAGCTTTTTCTGCAAGGCAACAGCAAACACGCATGTAGAGCAAAATAAGCCTGATGGAAATGGTAATGATAAGCAGTTGTGAAAGCTGGACCACCTCTCTCTTAAACCAAAAAAAAAAAAAGATTTATGTGGGACGTTTGCGAGTGTTGTTTGCTACTAACTCAAAATGATTTCAAGTTGCGTTGCGATGTCGCAATGTCAAGAAGCGAATGTTTGCTATTCTATTCTGGGGACAACAGCGAGCTCCGGAGCAGCAACCTCTTGATGCGAGGGTTGCCGTAACAACAAGCCTCATCAACAGTGGTGACTTCACCAGGCAAGCAGAAGAACAGCTTAAAAAGAGAGCGAGAAGGAGAGAGAGAGTTACATTTTCCACTTCATCCAGAGTGAAAATTAAAAACAGCCCAATCAAGAAACGAGTGTTGTAAATTATGAGAAATATTGCCTCGCCTGTGTTGACATGCTGTAATGCTTCTGGAGCCTTAAATGATGCTGTCGAGGCCCCTGTCATTTATGACTTAACTTTTCTATGAACTCAAGCCTGCAATAAAGCATTAAAAAAAACATAAAAAAAAAAAAAAAAAAACCCACAAAGGAGCTGAGATGAGAGCGAATGTCTGCACGGTCACAGCGACCCTGGGGTTGCTTCCGAAATGAAAGGAGAGTTTGAGTTGTGGATGAACCAGGAGACGGTGTCCATACAGTCCACGCTTGCACTGTGCCAACCGCATCTGCTATACAAATCCTGACTCAGCCAGAGACCGCACCCCCGCCGCCACAGAAATTCAACTGAATGCTTCATTTTGGAGATGCAGAAAGAGGAACGAAATGTAAACAAGACCAGGGAGCGTTTTGACGCCGGGACATTCTGAGGACAGTAAACGAAACATTTTCCGACACCCTCCAACTAATTCAGCTCGACGTCAAACCTGAACTATGTCAACAGTCTTGATTCGTGTGATTTTCTTACCGGTTTTTACCTATCCCCAGCTAAAACATTCTCCTTGAACTTTTTCATATTTTGAACTTGCAACTAGCGGTTATTTTAGCAAACGATTATTCTATCAATTGTTTCAGTTCCCCACTCATAAAAGTGGAACTTAAAGAAAATTTTATATGGTTTTTATATGCCATTTTTTAAAATAATTAACGATCTGAGAAATGTGACCTATGTTTGTATTTAGCCATGCTAAGTCAATACTTTGGGTTGTTTCTCTAACAAATTTGTTTTTCAGTTCACTCAAAGTTCCCTCAGACTAGATGGGAATTCCTTCCTTCTGTCCGTCCGTCCGTAGTTTGGTCTGAAATATCTCTAATAAGTTCACAAGAAAGCGTTAACCGGTGTTAGCTAATGGGCGGGGCCTAGCATTTATCCTGTCTGTGGGCGCTTCCTCCACGCTGGACCCCAGTGAGCTCTTTCATTAACTTATCGGAGATATTTCAGACCAAACTAGAGTGACAACGGCTCACTAAGTGTTTGTAGTAAATAAATTACAGCAATTTACTGAAGTTATTTTCACACTTCCAGTGAAAATATTAACCCAAAGTCCTAGCAAACTGGGAAGATGTTGTCTTAACCTGCTGCAGCCAATCAGACATCGGGATTTCTATAGAAGCTGTCCTAGTCCCGCCCACTGACTTTGATAGGTTAAGTTGACGGTTTATATTATTCCATGATGTGCTTGAGCATAGGAACATGAAGTAATTAAATCATGAATTATATATAGTCTTTAAATTTAAATCACTATGTTTAACCAACACAAACATAGCATGTTATTCCTGAATTTATGACACTTAAGTAACTATTCAAGCTATTTATTTATTGTAATTTGGCACTGTTCATTAAAAATATACACTTTTGTAAGGCAGTGTACATTTCACTACCCCCAGAAGACAATAACCCAAGTTTGGAAGTGCCATGTCATCCTGGGGCATTTCTTCAACTAGCTGTACTTGACCTTATTTCCCATTCTTACAATGTGAGGAGTGAGAGGACCAATAGGAAGAAACTCTTAGCTGTAACAATAACTGTCAATCTCAATTAAGAAAACTTTATTCAAGACCTTATTTAATAATAATAATAAAAAAAACTAATGTGTGAAGGATATTTCAGAGTTAAGAAAAAGTTCAAAGAGCAGTTCATCCAGAATACAATCCTTTTTTCTGTCCTCACCAGGCTTTTTCTTTAAGTTAAATAACAGACAGAGAGACCATCTGGTAGAAGTTATCTCACAAACCAAACTTTTTTTTTCCGGCCCTGCTGTCCTTCCCCAAAGCATTTTCTTATAAAAAAAAAAAAAAAAAAAGAAAAAAAAAAGGGGGTCTCCTAAACAAAACACAAACAAGGCCCTGCTAACATTTTACAATACTACCCAAACTCAGAGAGGTCCACCACCCCCACTGGCTTGTTCAGGTGAACCCAGTTTACGAGCATTCTTCAGATTGGTGTGGGAGGGGGGTGGCAAAGTTAAAGGGGGAGTTGAAGTTAAAGAGGAAGGGCAAAAAAGGGAGGGGGTGGGGGGAAGAGGGGGGACAATGATGTTGACACTCCCTTTCCTAATAAACCGTTTCCCCTCATCCAATCGATGAGGACTCGAGCACGAACCGTTCCTACTCCTCGCTGGTTATAAACTGGAATTGGCTCCAATGATTGCTTCAGGCTGCCTGTTTGGTTTATAGGAGCGAGCGAGCGCAGCTCACATATGGCTCAGCTGGCCTAACACTTTTTTACACCACAGTTGAAGGAGCGGTTACCGGGGGGGGGAAGGAGTGAGATTTGACTTCTAAAACAGTCAAAAGTGCAAACTAACCCCGCTTGACTTGGGTCTGACCAAGCCGTGGCTCTGGTCTCAGTTGGTTTCAAGCTCATATACTCTCTTGTTTTGGGTAACGCGGCGAAATAGTTGAGCGGTGGAAACGTGAATGTCTTGTTTCTATATTTAGCCACAGAGAGGTAGGCAGAAAAAAAAAAAAAAAAAAAAGCCAACCAACCTGTTGAGTTTCACCCTACCAACGCGCAGCGCTTTTCAGATGCTTACGACTGCACATCTGACCTTGACGCGAGTTGGGTACATACGACATGCGAGCCGACTGCAAGAAACTAAGTTAATCTGCACTTGGTTTAAGGTAATAATCCAACCAACAGTGTGAAGACACAGCGAGTTCCTAGGGAAGCTTATCTGTCAGCAGAAACCGCTTCCCTTTGACTAGCCGTGCACTGCCAGGACTAGTGCCTGACAGAAGCAGCATCAAGACCAGGGAGTCATATTTCAACTTGAGGGGAAACAATCAGGCTGTCCTTTCAGCTCCATGACATCAGGAGCACTCTCACAGCCACCGTTCAAACTGAAGTCGTGCTGCACGATGACATGATGGATTGACAGACCAGACAGACGGACGCTCAAAACTAAAACTATTATTTCTGCTGCACGGTTTCTCTTAGGGCACACTGAGGCTCGGACTGATGAAACATTTAAAGAATGCGATCTATTCAGAAAGCAGAGGCAAAAAAAAAAAAAAAAAAAAAAAAAGCCACACGAAAAAGACGGGGCAGGCAGAAAAAAGGCATGCAAAAGACGAGCACCCGGGCGGTTCAAATAA
>CAEFZX010007449.1:0-25157 GCA_903066825.1 Alfaro cultratus | reverse complement strand
AACTAAGTTACTTTTTCAAGGAGTAATCAGTAATCTGATTAAAGTTACTTTTTCAAAGTAACTATGCCATCACTGGCAAAGACGGTATGCAAAAGCAAGTATGGGTTGATACAAATAGAAAGAGTCAGGAAGGTAGGAGAGAAAGGGGAAAAAAAGAATGCTAGCTCCTCAGTGACGTGAAGATATGTTTCGAGTTCTGACAGAAGTGAGAACATCCCTTCTAATTTACAGCTTCTTGACACCCATCTAACAATCAGATTGATATCAGGAGACTTTTGTCTGCCCTCCAGAAATAGTAGCTCCATCAGCAGGATGTTCACCTTCTCAACATATAGAGAAAGATGGCTTCCTAGACCAGAGAGTCAAACAAATGAAAGCACAACACATTGTAAAAAATTTCAGCTAATGATGCTGGCTGACAGGTTTGAAATTGGCCAGTCCTCTCCTGATGGACAACATGGATCAACGTTGCTCTCTAGTTGTCGGTCTTGCTCTGTTGGCTTGTTGGGTAAAATATTGCATCAGTCAAACAAAGCATGAGTGGAGTAATACTGAGTCTTGCAGAATGTCTTCCTAGACTTTTTCGCATGTTTTAAGAGTTACTAAAGCGACTTTTAATGTATTTAATTGGAATTGCATGTGATATAACAATATTATGCTGTTAGCTCACAGCATGAAAAATTGCAACAAAAAAAATTCTACAAGTAAGTGAAGCATGTATTTGCAACCAACATTTTTTTAATCTGATTCCCATAAATACAATCCACTGCTGCCAGCTTTTTCAGATGTCCCCTTAAATTAGTCCAATCCAATTTATTTATATATTGCTAGTTCACAAAGCATGTTGTCTTTCGGCACTTTACAAAAGCTCCAAGTGTTCAAGGAGGTATAAATACTCAATAAGGGGTTTTCACTATTTGATGTAATAAAATCCAGTAGTGGGTAATCGCCAGCTGTTCTGTCAAGTCCTCAGTGGTTTGTTTGAGAAGATTGGTGCAACAGCATAATGAAGAACAAGAAGCTGTGTAAATGTTTAAAACAGGATTAGGTTACATAAAATTACTTACACTTTGAACATCTCACAGAGCTCTCTTCAATCCATTATTGGACATTGGAAGGCTGATGGTGTAAATGGTTTTCTAAAGAGCTGGACTTAACAAGCATTTTAAAGCAAATATGTAATAACCAAAAAAATTATAAAAAGGTTCAAGAGTCCATAAAATAAAACCTAAATCAACAGATCAAATCTCTTATAATGAGCTTAATAATTCCTACATCACAAAGATCACAGCTGTACTCCAGTTTGTGAACACAGAGGAGGAAAAAAAATACATTTTATTACGCAAAGAAACAGCGACACTCTGTGGTTGTATCATGGAAGTGAATTTATCCAGTGGTGGCCAAATGTTGCCTTCTGGGTGAACCTATCTCCTTTATAAGTAGCTCATTCATTGCGTGTAAAAGAACTTGCGTTTTAACATACAATTATGTATTTTAAAAACTGGTTTTTGAAAAGTCAAAAATGTCAACATTGAACATATGCATGGATCTCAAGGTTGTTTTGTGCATTTCTTATTCCGTAGTGCTACATTGTGTTTTTATTTATTTGTTGTTGTTGTTTTTTTTGGGGGGGGAGGTGGCCCAAAGTGTGTTGAGAAAAAAAATCTCTCCCACTGATAGACGGTGATTCACATCACCGCCTACAGCCTGAACTGTTGATACAGGGCAGGACGGATCCAAAATTTCATGTTATTTATGCCAAATTTTGACCGAGCAAATCAAATTTCACAGCTGAAATCCTGACTCATCAGACAAAGAGACATTTTACTAATATGTTATTGTTAAATTTTAGTTAGGCTGAATGAACAGTAGCCTCACTAATTTTTTTCTTTTCCATTTTCTCTTTTCCTGATGACTGATATGAAATATGGTTATATGTGAAAATCCTACTAGGTCAGCAGTTTTTGAAATACTCCTTCCAACTCATTTGTCACCAACATCCATGCACTCTTAAAAGTCATCTAAGTCCCTTTCCGCCACTTTTATACTGAGCTTCAGAATATGTGGATGTCTGAATGAATAAAGTTGCTGCTATTTCATTGGCTAATTCACAACTTCTGTTAATAGGCAAGTGTGCATTACAAAACCTGGAAAAGAAATGTGTGGATAACTCCCAGAAAAGTAAGAATTTGTGTAAAGTCATAAGAGGCATTGCTCTTTTAAATTGAATGGTGAGTGCTGGGCTGCGCATTTGCAGTGAAAAGGTCACGGATTCAAATCCTGGCCTGTCAGCCTTCTACATGGAGCCTACGTATAAATTGATATTATATACAAGTGTGTGGATTCATGGCTGTTTATCCTGACTGTGTGTATTGACTTGTAATGGAGTGGTGATTTGTCAAGGATGTATCCCACATCTGGCCCAGTAACCACTGGAGATAGACACTCCTGATCCACGGGTCTGTGTAGCTGAGCCCTTAGAATCGACCTTTCATGTGAACTGTTAGATCTCCTTTCACAAGTTATTATGTCTAATACAGAAAAAAAATCAGCCCCACAAATAAGACAATTAGATCTTAGACTAGGACAGCCATGCAAAGTATCATCATCATGTGTTTTTTACCAAAATGTTTTTTGAGGTCTATCCAGAACAGCTTGTTTTCGAAATGTTCTTACTATGTATTAAGCAGACACACACACACACACACACACACACAAGGATGATTTTACTGTTCTATGAAAGTTACATTTATGTCATTTAGCTTAATCATACAGGTGGAACATGACAGTTTTCAAAATATAGACAGATATGCCAAAGTTGGAGCAATACAGCACAAGAAGAGGGTTTGTGAGAACTAAGAACTCAGATTAGTTCATATTTCAACTCAAATACATCGTCATGATTTTGATCTAATTAAATCCTTAATTAACACATTTCAAAACTCTGGATAAATGTGTAAATGAAACCTTAAAAAAGTTAATATAGCATGAACAATTAATATTTTCAGTACTGAAAATATTTTTACCAAAAAAAATTAAAAAATGATTTGGCTTAAAGTCTGAGTCAGCTTCATTTGTTTTATGTCAGTTAAAGTAAGGTTGAACGAATCCACTTGGCATAAAGGGATGCAAGAGCCCCCCAGTGGATGAAAGCGGAACACCACCGGCTGTGTGGAAAATCACACTCCCAGAGCTGAAGTTGGAGAAAGTTTGGTGGAAGGCGCCGGAGCCTGAGCTGCAGGATGGTGGGTTTGGACTGACACTGACCAGGGAGCTGGAGCCGGTCTGTAAAGTGCTGTCCGCCCCAGGGTTCTGTTTTTTCCACTTGGTCCTCCTGTTCTGGAACCAGATTTTCACCTGCGTTTCGGTCAAACTCAGGGACAGGGCCAGGTTCAGTCTTTCGCACACGGACAGGTACCGAGTAGAGCGGAACTTGTTCTCCAGAGCGACCAGTTGCTCGTATGTGAACGCTGTTCGGGCGCGTCGCGGTTTGGCGCACGCCTGGTCAACACGTCGCCGCTTGTGCGGTGATGGGTCCCGCGGGGTGGCCACGGTTCTCCTGCCTGCGTCCTCATGCTCGCTTGAGGAACACGTTAGAATGGGATCAGGAAGGACCGCTGGGTCTTCATCGCCTGTCTCTTCTCCTGTAAAGACAAAATAAGGTTAATTTTTAGATTTTAAGCATCTCCCTAATGGGAACAAGGGTGTACAGCGAACGTTTCGGGCGAGAGGTGTGGTACTCCCTGGCAGGTCGCCAGTCTGTCGCACAGTGAAGCCACCAAAGGAGGGAAATGGGGGGCAAAGGACCACCACATTGCAGGCCCAGTCAAAGAGAATATGTCCTATTTATATATCGGGGCCATTTGAAATGCAGTTCGGATCCTGAGACATCGGGGCCCCAGCTCTCTCTTGAAAAGTTACATTTTCATAAAACATAAATCTTTATTTAGGTAGTTACAAAACAACCCATGAAATACTTTAACGAGTTCTCTGCCTACAAACTGAGTTTTTGAATAAACGTGAATCGAGAAAAACGAGCCCTACAACTAGAGTGAAGGGCTGATGGAAAGAAATCTTTGGTTGAGGTAGTGACACTTTGCTAAAGTTTAGAAAATATGTCAGAGTTGGAACTTTTGCTCATTCTGTGTGTAAAAATGTTGCTCTAAAACTGAAAGAAACTGGATCTGCTCAGCGTCTTATAAATCTGATCCTTTCCTCATCCCTTTTTTTAGATTTTAAGCATGCAACACAACGTTCATCAAGCTCCCGAATCTCCATATTTCTCACTCCTTCATCTGCTGAAATTAAATCGTTATTCACAAAACTTTTCACTCATTTGCATTTATTTTGTTATCTTTATTTTTCACTTTTTCAGTACTTGCTAAGTTGACTGATCATGCAAATTAATCTTTTAAATAAGCATGGATAATTCTGATTGTAAATAAGAGTTTTTAAATGGACAGTTCAAGGGGATTCTTAATATCTATATATATATATATATATATATATATTTTTTTTTTCCTTTTTAAATCTACCTAAAAAATAATCAAAAATCGTGCTAGGCTTCTATAACTGCGATGAAAAGCTGGGATTCAGATGATAGTGTGGCCCCCTTGTCCAGTTTTGTGGTGCTGAAGGACAGCTCTTAATAAGATAGAAATCTGTCAAGTATCACGCTCTAAACTTGACAAAAACTATTTTGCAGATAAATTTTCAGAAGTCTTTTTATGATAAATTTAACTACAAAATCAAAGATTTTTATTTTTATTTTTATCTCAGAAATATTTGTTTAGAGGTCAGAGGTTAGTGGAGCGGAAAGCTGCATTCAGAGGAGAAGGAAGACTTGGTCACTAATCCTTAAATAATTTATAAAGCGCCTGGCTCTTCAAATGTCACGTTGCGGAAAGAAATCCCGTCTAAATCCAGCTCCGCCACCCCAGCCGTGACGTGCTAATGGAGTTTCATATTTGCTGCGGGGATCGATAAATGTCATCTATTTAAAAGGAAGTTTTAATCGAACGATATTTGGGATCAGACATGGATGGGGTTTGAGGTTTGTACCTGCAAGGTGCTGGAGGGAGATATGCAGGAAGCAGTAATGGGATATCGATCAAAGCGCGCAGAGGCATCCTCAATGGGACGATTTAAACAATTATCTGGCCTGCCTGTCCCGGTGCCAATCACAGGCGGGGGCTCTGGGAGCAAGCCTTTTGTGGCTTCCCCCAAAGGAAACGCTGCTTTCGAAATTAAGGGAAGGTCATCCAGAGACGACAGCAAATCTGATACCAAATCACTTTCCTGCGTTTTAGGTTCAATTCCTTTCATTTTGAAGAACCAAAAAATATATATATTTGTTTTTTATTCATTTTAGTTTAGTTTATTCAGGTTTAATTTACCAATTTCTTGTGGAAACCTCTGCGTATTTTGAGCTTAAAGTGATCTAATTATTTGGAAAAATATGTGACGTTTTCTTTACCTGCATCTATGCGCTCATCCCTGAAGTCTCTTGCCGCTGCGCTGGCCCATTCCAAACTTGTCCCTTCTGCATCCGGCACAGTTAACTTCTCCTTAGCGATGGAAAGTTCGTTTGCTCTTTTGCTGTTGAATTTGTTGGGATCCAATATATCAGCTATAGAAAAGGAAATCTTATGGCTAGACATCATTATCGCTCCTTAGGTATAATCATCCTTGGATGCTTTTAAGACCTGGAATGTCTGAAGAAGCGATTGCTGTGCGTAATTACGCGCCTGGAGATGAGCTTATCGTTGTTTTTTTGTTTTGTTTTTTTGCAGCGGGCTTGCAGTGCTCAAACTTCATGTGGAGCGGGTTTCGGAGAGGTTCCTCCTCAGAATGCAGACATCACTCCCCTCTGCTGCTGTCAGTCTGTCTCGCAGCGTGAATGAAATGACCAGAGCGCAGTCTTTAAAGCGTGTGAGCCCCGACTCACTCCCCAATTCTCTCAACCAGACACGTGACACAAACACTATTAGTGTTTCACACGACCACCTAATGGTCTCAAAGCGTCCAATGATAATCACCCATATCATTAAACCCAATAATTGACGAGCTGCATGTAAATTGGGCGCAGATGGCTCTTGATTCATTGGGAATCGTCCTGTCTTTGCACCTTTGACTCTGTTTAGCACGTTTTAATCGAGCAAAATTACAATGTATATAAATATATGTTACTGCAGTGTTGTTGTTGTTTTTTTATTATTATTTTCTACTTCAGTTGTTATAGTATTAATTGCAAACTGTAGGCTTTGCTTTTTCATACTTTGAAAATGAGCATTACTAATAGTAATATTATGTCTTTGATTAACCAGAAAGAATTTCCCAATACACCAGTCACACACATCCAAACTATAAACACACTTGAAAAATGCATAATAAACAGTAAAACAGAATGATGCAGCGATCCAAAATATAGTGATTTCGGTAAAATTCTGAATGGGTGTAAAAGGTTGTTTTTTTGTTTTTGTTGAATGCATTTTTTGTAGATTGTCCCACGACCCTGGCACATGGCAGGAAATCATTGTTTTGCTCAAACTTTTCATACAGTCATATAGTATTCTAAAAATAGTTTTCATACTTGTTGAACCTTTTTATATTTTGTTAACCCTAAACTGCAAATTTTTGGAGAAGAGGGAAAGTTAGGGTTTTCAAACATACATTTTTGTATATTCAAAATGCTCTGTTGTGAGAACCTAATGTCCTGAATGCACTATTAAGATACTATGAAGGCAGCTTCATACTGTGGGTTTGTTTTTCTTCAGCAGGTACGAGGAAAGCTGGACTGAACTGAAGGGAAGTTTTGCAGGGTCAAATGTGACGGACTGCAGCAGACTTCATACTGAGATGAAGGTTTTAAGGTCAGTTAAAACACCCAACAAATTACAAATCCTGGCATTCAGACCTGGACATACTTCATTTTGTTTATATGATTTACATGAAGAGGCTTTTACTTTCTTTATTATGTGTTTATGTATTTATCTATTTTAAGTCTTTGCTTGCATACATGAATGTCTCTTCACACTGCTTTCATGCATTTGACACAGACTGATGTGAACCTTTAAGGTTTAAATCTCTACTTATTTTTTCCTTGTGTAATGTTTTAGGAATAACCGGAACTAGCGATGGCTTTGTCTGAGTTGTAGTCAAACTCGAGCATAAATCATAATTATTCGGTGTACCTCATTGTTTGTGGTATTTGTTTGAGTTATGTATTTTCTATGATGTTATGTAAGCCGTGGAAATCCAAAGAGCAAAATCTCTATATTTAGTAATTGTAAAATAAAGAACAGGGCATTTACACATCCAACATCACAAAAGAATGCACACAAAGAGTGAGCGTGTTTCTACAGAACTAATGCAGCTGATTGCTTTTTCTACAAATCTAATTAATTTAAATTCACAGCCAATCTGCTTCTAAGTTTTTGTGATGAGAGTTCAACAACAAAGGGGGCTCAGTGGGCTGTTTAAAACTGGATAACTGGCTCTGGGTAAAATGGTGCAACCAGCACTTAATCAATATCCTCAAGCAGGTGTCCAGTACAGATAAAACCTGATGCCTAAGACATTTTGAAGACTTGAAAGGTAATTCACAGCAGCACAAATATGATAATTTCAGCGATTCTTGGTCTTTTAAAATATTTTCAGTTAATTCTAACTTTTCAGTTCAATTTATTTTAATTTAGACTGATTTTATTTAAAAGTTTTCTATTCCAAACTCCATAAAAACCCTACGGGACCATTTTGCTGAGAGACTGATGTGTAAACATGACTGGCAAAAGTTTTCCTACAATAAAATTGACTTTAGAATTGTCTTTTTTTTTTTGTTTGTTTGTTTTTTTGGCGCTTTCCTACCTCTCTGACTTTTTTTTAAATATGCACAGTGATCAAGGCTTACAGATAATGAAAACCCTAAATTTATTGTCTCAGAAAATCAGAATATCATAAAAAAGTAATTATTTGCCAAAATCAATCTATTTATGTCAGATCTGAGCATCTTTTTCATATTTGCTGTGCCCCCATGACTAACTTTAGCTTTGTTTCCACAGTGGGCCTTTCCCCTCGTTTTCATTAAGGCCATATTTATGGAGTGCACATATTAGTTATCATGTCAAAAGCATCTCCCTCATGAGCTGTGGATCTCTGCAGCTCCTCCAGAGTTAACATGGCTCTTTTGGCTTCTTCTCAGATCAATGCAGTCTCACGTCAGGTGTGCAGCCATGTCTTAGTAGGTTCAGCTCAAGATTGAGGATCGAGAAGAAAGCACAAAAAAATAACAGTGTTTGCAGTTTTTGGTGGTGGAAACATGGAGGATACAGCCGTGTTTACAGGCTATTAGAAACCTCCCTCACAGTTTCCTGTCTTTGTGTGATCGGTCTGCTACTGATCTACATGCGGCTTTCATTGCTCCCGGACATTGTACAGTCTGTAGGTACATAGTCAAACATTTGTTGAAACCTCCACTAAAGGGCTGTCTGCATGTCACCATTTGCATGTCTATCACAGTTGCACGGGTATATTGTGGGCCCTCCATATGAATGGAGCCCGTTGCACGCAGGAGGTTTACAACTTCCTGCGAGAAAGCCCAGTGGCCGGACATCTGTTTGCATGGGTCAGCGGGACAAAAGGACGAGCCCTGAGGACAAAGAGGCCTGCAGGTAGACTTCTGAGAGCAGGAACAGCAGCTGGTTCATCTCTGGGGTCTGCTTGAGCCACAGAGAGACTTCAGAGAGGAGAGATCACTGTCAAACACAGCAGGGAGCCGATGAGACACACTTCCATTCAGCGCCCCCCTCTGGGGTCAATAAAGCAGCCACTTCCCAGGGATGCTGCTAAACATCGGATAATTTGTCTAATGGCAGGAGCAAGATTATGAGTCGCAGTCGTGCTCTCCGACTTTTGTCTTCATTGTTTTCTTGAAGCTCCAACAGAGCCTCCTCCACTTTCCTGTGAAATGGGACTCAAACAAAAGAGCAACAGGAGTCTGGTCAATCATTAAGGAAGGATTTTTAATCTAAAACAGGCAATTCTATTAATTTTTTAATTGTTTTCTGTTGTTCTTTTTAACTGTGTTTGAATCAATTTGATAAGAGAGAGATGAACAGGAAATTTGTGTTTGACAACAAACATTCTTCCAATGAAGCCTGATGATTTTGGTGACTTTCCCTCTGCGTTTTCACTTCTAATTTCCCCTACACTTTGGAATATGACCAAACATCTGGACCACTAATGACATTCCCATCAGCATCATCCGAACCTTATGTTTAGTGCTAAATAGGAAATGTTGCCATCGCATCAGACGGGAAGGACTTGCCAAGCCCAAACAGAACAAAGATGAAAACTCTACATTTATGCCACATTTTCCTGAACCTCTCCTTCTAAAAAGCTAACCATCTTCCCATCAATCATCACCAATCATCCGAGCATCACAGCAAAAAGGACTCTGTTGCAAACTCAGCTTCCAGATCATTCTGGAGTATGGAAGCTCTTCTTGATGATTTACAGGTTTCACTTGGTAACTTGCAACATCCCAAAACACAAAAGGTAAAACTGACATTAGGACCAAGCATGTTTGGACTTTTACTTTTAGTCTTGGCTCTTTCTTTATTTTTGGGTCCTCATCTACGGTAATTTGGAGGTAGAAATTATCGATTGTTATATCTTAGCAAAAATAACTGAATCAAATTGATCCTCGATGCACAGCTTATCTTATCCATTTCTCTTTTATGGAATTGTTTGCATCTACCACAGACATTTAATGAGACATTGACAGCACAGACTATACTGCTATATTTATATTGTGGCCTACTCAATCATGGGGAAGACTGCTGACTTCAGAGTTGTCCAGCAGGCCGTCGCTGACAACATCCACAAGAAAGGAAATCCACAGGTTGTTTCCAAGATAGGAAAGTTGAGTGGAAAGAAAATGTGTTGCGAACAACCAGGTATAACTGTGAGAGGGTTTTGAAGCAAAGCAGGTTCTGGAATCACAAGGCATAGACTTCAGATGGAGTCACTCAAACTTACTCAGGACATGAGCAAAAATGGTCACATTCCTTGTGTTAAGTGACTCCTGAACCCAAGATAACATCTGATTCTTTTTTCCGATCTAAGGAAAAAAATATATTAGGAGTGGTGATCAGTGCCTGAAGACAAAATTCAGACAAAAGCTGCTCGAAGTTCAGCTATAGTTTCCCATAGAAAGTGTTTTTGAGAGACAGGCCATCCGAAGGCCAATACAGCCAGGACATTTTAGATAATGTCATGATTTACTAAGGTGCCAGTACTGGTTTCAATGACCAGCAAACTTCATGGGGTTTATTATGAATCTGACTGACAACCATCTCACCACTCTACTTTTTCTCAGAACTTGTTTCATGTTAAGAAGTTGTTTGATACAGAGTATACTACAGCTCCTGCCCATGTCCTGGATATATCCAGCTTCAGTTCGTGAACCTCCAAAATCTCTCTGAGGTGTTTTTCAAAGCAAAACATCTGTAAGCTTACACTTTCCTCTGTTGCTTGTGCACATTTTTCAACCACACTTTTTTTTTCTTCCATTCAACTTTCCATTATCACGCTTGCATGCAGCATTCTTTGTGCAGGTTGTCAGTGACAGTTGTCATGTCTGCAGTCTCTCCAGTGATTGTTTTGGCCATAAAATAAAATGATCTTAAGTTTTTTTTAAAACTACAGAAATAAACTGTATATTCATTGATAATCGAATTGGATCTGCCATTGTTTTTGAGGAGAATCTCTGTTAATTTCTCCATAGTGGAATGTTTATCTCTATTGAGATCTGCTTGGTTTGCCTTTTTGTGACGTCAGTGAAGCTCTAAGCTCTGCAGTATCCTCACATCTCAAATTTTCCTTTAATTCTAAAGCAGATGTCATTGACCGGTGCTGTTTGAGATCAGAACGGCGTCTTCGTCATAAGCAGCAGAGCTTGAATATTGCTGCCAGGCTCCTTTTCCATCAGACTTCTCTGTTTGTTCGACTCTGTTCGACAACAAGGTCAGCGGCGTTGCCCGGTAATTGTCCTAACGGTCCCGTACCTGTTGGGTGGAGGCGAGTAATGAGAGTTTTTCATTACAGGCGGGACGGGTGAGTGCGCCTGGCAGATGCTGACAGGCAGCAGATGTGTAAAAGTTGGTGGTGATTTGTAAAGGGGTCAACTGCATCACAGAGTAGATGGAGGGTATTGCAGGGTGGGGGTAAATTGTTCTGAGGGACACTGTCAGTCATGGTGCACCTCCTGTCACAACAAGGTAAAGGTCAGTTCAAACACTGCTGTTGTCAGCTAACGCTCTTCTGGTGTGTTCGTGTGGGCCTGTTTGTGCTGATAGATAAAGTTGTATACATCATTGCTCTATCAGTTTCTGACCTATTGTTAGCTTCTTTTTTTTTTATCTCAGACTTTCATCAACATCAAACTTTTACTGATTTCTTCTGTGTACAATAATTTGGTACATTTAGTAGATGATCACAGTTGTATGTTGGCAGCCAAGTTGGCTAAAAACTCGGAGAAAATTAAGACACCCGGTCATTTAATGTCTATTTTTAACTGTGAGAATGTCATATTGTTTAGGAAGATTTTTTGAGGGCAGGAAGTGGAATGTGAAGTCCGTCCCAGGTCTTTCCCTCCCTTGTCTCTGGCTTCACCAGTCTCTGAGGAAGAATCATGTCTCATTTAGCTTAGTAGATCTTTTATTAGCGTTTAAAACATAAGGATCCTTAATGTTTAGAGCTCAAGAAAATAAAGACAAAATTCACTGTGTTATGGAAAGTTCTGGGTTTATTTTTTTTGGTATTGAAAATCACAAAGATGTGTGGTGTTTAGAGAGAAAACCTAAACCTTTCGAGTACTAAGACATGGTCTGACTTATCAACAAATAACATCCAACAAAAACAATGTAACATTAAAAGAAGTAGCATTAGACAGATCCATCCATACTAGATGATGTTTAAAACCTTCAAAATAAATACATTTTTAATGGCAGCACCAGATTCTCAGAATGAAAAATTAACAATTCAACCTTTAACTTGTGTCCATTTCTTCAGCAAGGAAACCAATCTGTTGAGAATTATTAGGTTTTTACTAAGATTATCTTTTTTATTTTATTTTATTTCTTTATCTATTTCTTTTTTTTTTTGACAAAGTTGACTGACAAAGCTTTATAGTACCCCAATTAGTTCCTTTCAAATACATTACATTTTCATGATTCTTTGAGGTATGAATGTGTAATGCGTAACACTTTAAATAAACATCTGGTGAACTATGTGTGTAAATATATATGAAGGAATAAAAGCTAGATTTAGAAGTGTGAAGACTGCCTATGGATCTGGTCTATTGACCTCACAGAAATGTGATGTCATATTTGAGTATGCAGTTCAGTATGCTTGACTCTAAAGATATCAGCGTAATGTGTGCTAGTTGCCAGGTTTACTTGCATGACCTGCAAATTGGATTATAATCTGTGCAGAATTGTAGGCAGGAGAAGATATAAATTTAGTTACAGTAAATTAAGTTATTATAGCATTATTGTGTCATGTTTAAAGTGGCATTAATTAATTAATCAGCATTCTGTTTTTAGGTTGTTGCTTCAAACACTGAAGACTCCAAGAACAATAATAATAATGAAAGTGCCTGAAATTATTAAACAACTTCATCCACTCTGATGTTATATCATCTAATATAGATACAATAGCATATCCAAAATACCAGCAGTCAAAAACTTGACTCTTTAGACTTTCTGCAATGACTCTTAATAGTTTGGGGCTAAAAATGACAAAGAAACAACTGATGTTTTTAATATAGATATAATAACAAATGCAAGGTCTAAGAGTTTTTAAGATTGGAATAGTCTATTTAAATTTTCACAACAAGATGACTTTAAAAATAACAGCAATGTTGTTTTAAATCTACTTTTCTTGTCATCAGTTTGTGGTTTTAGTTTCATTATAGAAGAAAGTCCTCAGTTTTAAAACCTAAATCAAGACATGAAGTGATGGCTCTTTAGAAATCACAACAACTTTGTAAGTAATAGATATTTATCAAAAAGAAGTTTGATGTCTTCTTTCAAAAAAGGTCAAGTAACATTTGTTTTATTTAGCTGAAAAAAAAGCCTTTTGTATAATTGAAGACCCATGCACTATTCACACAGTTCAAGCAGGATTTATGTAGATATTAAATGTAAATACTGTGCATGTATTAAGTTTAAAAGAAAGACTGTAAGCAATTGTGGGACTTGCTTGTTGTCTCTCCATTCCACATGCTTATGCTGTGTTTTGGAAAGACATTTTCTTTCTCAGTCTGTAAACTAGAATATCGAATGTGAATGTTACATGACCGGTGTATCTCCTACAGACAAAAGCTGTTTCTACAACCCACGAAAGATTAGTGATAGACTTAGAAGATGAGAGCATGTACAGTCAAAACAACAAAAAAAATCAGCTGCCTGTTTTTATTATTTAGAACGGCTAAGATCTGCAAGTATAAGAGCTCTGGCATTCATATAGAGTGTACTGTCACTCATCGGGAGCATTGATTAGCCATTGTTCTGAGAAGGTCACATCATAATTCATTTACCATAATTAGTCCCACAGTGCCACCTGCACTCCTTCTCTCGTTTGGCGCGTTAAATTACGAGCAGCCATCACGGTTTACGCGTGCCGCAATGAAGATGTATCCACAACGTAAAGACAAGAGCTATTAGTTACATTATTTAAATGGACCTGTTTAAACCTGGGGAGTTGACTTCATGAAGGGCAATTAGGCACTAAGTGTAATTGATAGTTCAGGCTAATTGCAATTAGAAAATATAAATAGTGAGTGTAGGATTAATCATCATTGTGGTTAAGTAGGCAACAGCCACGGCGCAGGAGGGGCAGCCGAAATGGAAGGAAATGGATTACGCTCCATTCATCTCCATCTAGTGCATAAACAGATTGTCTTTGTCCCTTTGTATTTCTCCCTTGACCATTATCTTGTTTGGGTGTCCTTGGTAAACAGCTCTGGAGGCTGGAAACTGGTTGGTAGACTGAGTGAGACGGTGGATGCTACTGAGATTTCTGTTGCCTTGTATTTTATTTCCAGTTAGGATGTCAACAAAGTCCAACAAATATAATTTATTTTGCACAAAGACTCAAATTGTATAGAAGATGTAGCTTTATTTGACGACTGGATTTAAAGGTAGGCTCAGGGGAAGTATTATTATTTTTAGGCTTGAATTCTCTCCCTTATCTTAATAGTAACGACAGTTTTCTTCGAAGGCCAGCCCGAGTTTCTTTTCACCTCTCAAATCATGAAGCTGCTTTTCAAAAATGTCACTCCTCTCTAGATTTTTTACATTTTGTTCTTGCCTCAAGCACAAACTTTAATGTAACTTATGGAGCATTTCTGTGATAGACCAAATCAAAGTGAACAAACATCATGAAGCACAAGGAGCACAACAGACAGTTCAGAGATAACGTTGCGACAAAGTTTAAAACAGGGTTAAGAGAAAGTTAAAAGATTAGCAGAAACAAACGGTTATAGATGTCAACAGCTGGTTGAGACATTCCCCAAAAAGTTTAATTGGCAGCAAAAGTTTCAAAAGTGTTGACTGGTCAATAAATACATATGCAACTCATGCTTTTTGGGTTTTTATTTGCAAACATTTAAAAAATATATATGTATTCTTTTTCTTTCACTTCATAGTTGTATGTGACTTTTCCCAGTGATATACTTTGAAGTTTGTGACTACAACGTGACAAAATCTCAAAAACTTAACAGGCGCTGTAATTTTTGAATATTGTTTGTTGCAAAGAAAAACAGTCTTCCTCACAACAGATATCAATTAAGGTCATGATTCAGATTAAACTCTGTCACTGTATTTTGCTTCAGCGCAGATTTTTTACGTCAAATGACCTTTGACCTCTCTGCCGCACTGATAAAAACTCATCTTGTAATTGTACACATTTTCATGCCTCGCCAGGCAAAATCACAATACAACTTGCAACCTGTTCCCTCTTACGAAGACCTTCTAGTTCTAGTTAATATGCAATTGCAAGATTTGTTTTGGGAGGCAGATTAAAAGCCCCTCCAATGGAAGTGTCTGCCATCGCTGTACTGTCAGTGTTGGTGTAAGAGCAGGCACCACCTCATTTAAATACAAATAGCTGAGCTGAGCAAACAAACTAACCACGAATGAGCTCTCTGGTAGGTCTCTGTTTGCTCAGATGTGGCGCTATAAGATTTTATTGCTTTATTCACAGTTTTTTGGGGTTAGTTATTGGTGATTGTGTGTGTATAAAGAAGAGACAAAAGAAATAAGACAGGAAGACTTTGCTTTCTTCTGCACCTCATATTTTAGCTCACTCTAAATATTTTACATAAAACAAGGCAGATTTATGAAACTAAAAAACTACTGGGGAAAAACATATTTATTTTTATTTACAAAGCAGTCATACATTATCATGTCTTCCCCTTTTACCCTAATGTTTTAGGATCATACGGCTACAATGCTTCCTTGAGTCACGTCTGCAGCATCATTGTCTTTCGATGGGCCCCTGCACGTTGAGGACCCCCCCACTTTTGCTGGCAGCCAGTGGTAATTGCTACAATGAGAGCTGGATCAGTGGAGCCACTCTAATCAATAAAGTCTTCATCAACCATTTCCCCTGATAATTCTCCCTCATTTCTCCCTTAATTGTTCTTTTTCATCAAACAAGGTCTGCGCCATGAGCCCGGGTGTGTGTCTGGATGCTTGTGTGTGTGTGGCCTTGCATGTCTGCGCTCTCTCCCAGGAGCTTGTGCTTCAGGCCGGCCTCCCTCTCAGTGGACTGTGGCTAACAGATTGCTAATGGAAGCTTGGCTGAGGGAAACCTTTGCTCTCTTATAACTAGAGTGTGACCTCCATGGAAGAAGGATTACTGTTGATCCAGGCTCAGTCTTCCCCCGAGGAGCCGTGGTCCTGACACTGAGCGTGACCACTGCCGCAGATAAAGACCTGAAAATGTTTAGACAGGACAGCTGTCTTCTGCTTTAACCCTGAAAACCAAACAAAAAGCTGCTGCCAGGCTGGATGAATTAGGCATAACTTTCCTTTTGTGAACTGAAAAATTACTGTCACTTTTTTTGTAATTTATTGTTATGTTTTCAAAGAGATAAAAGCTTCAATCATCTATGAGTGTTTACTACTTTCATTACTTTTGACCTGAACATAAAGTCTATATATATATATATATATATATATATATATATCAACATATTTGTTGAAATTATCACTTCTTCAGACTGCAATAGTAGCTCGGGGAGTAGGTGGAGTAAGTTTAAGTTGAGCTTTTCACAGATTATCTGTCTCATGAACTATAACAACATGGCGACATTTTTAACAAATATATAAAAATATATATCTTTTTATAAAAGTTACATTTTGCAATTTTACCAAAGAAGGACTTAGTTTGGTGGCTGAGAAACTTTTAGAGTCAAAACGTCAAACCCAATGTAAAGTGAACTGAAGTTGTGAGTATCTTGCAATATTTTCTTGTTCTAAAGGTGAAACGGGAAAACAATGCAGTGTGAGCAGAAATCTGAGGTTTCTTCTTCCACATCCTGGGTTGACAGTGTATAGCAAATATTTCTGTTTTTCCCCACCCACCGTCAGCAAAATAATTTGCCCCACAACTTTAAGACGATTGTGGTATAATTGTTTTACTTTAGCACATAATGCCCCTCTTTGCTATTAACACAGCTGGGGTCCTCTGCTTCCCCCAGAAGTGGCTTTCATAAGCCCGTCCACCCGACCCACCCACCCCTTTGTGTCTTCGGCACCACTGCCCATGTGGCGCAGTCAGCCATCCATGGAAGAAATGTGGAGATGTTTAGATGAAGTGTCATACGTGACTCGCTGAATCGCCAAATTCACCTCCAAGCAAAAATACTGGATTTTTATAATGATTTCAATTCCAACAGGAAAGTATCAAATTAATATAGGTTGAATAAAAATAAATGCTACTTCCTGATAAGACATTAGATGCTGAAAATGTAGGTGGGATGATTCATTAAATAATCTTAAAAATATATAAAGTAAAATGACTAATCACAAGAAAAGAACCACCTCATGATAATCCTCAAATGTTCTAAAGAATTTGGAAAATTTTAAATATCTTTAGATAAAATTATTTTGCAGCTGCTTTTTTTTAATTTATTTTTTTTAATATAAAATAGCTAATACTGCTATTACCAAGAGATTTATTGCAGCGGTGGCACTATGCCAAATATAAACATATTCTTGATTAATCTGTCTTGTATTAGGATTTATGAAACCTTTAGTGTTGTTGACTTAAAGGGGCTTTATTGAGAAAATTAGATCCATGCTGCCTAACAGCCGTGTCTCTCATCTGCTCAGTAAACTGTCGTAGATTGTGAGTTTTATTGACATTTCCCATTTCTGCAGTCTTCACCTTTTATGACCATTTCCGTAAATTTTACTTCACACAATCTCCCCTTCCTGTTTGCCCGATATGAAAATCATCCCAGAATTGCAGTTTAATGCTTCAGCAGCCTCACCAAGCATATTTACTCACTCTCACAAACACACACACACGCACCCACACTTACTACAGGCCGTGCAACTCGCTCTCCTCCCTTACGGTCAGAGATGTCCCTAGGTTCGATTATAGGCATGATTCAGACACTCTCAGACGTCAAGAAAGAGGACAGAGTGTTGAATGAGTTCACACATGATGAGAGTCTCTCTCCAGGTCGTTTTATATTTACAGCTCAATCACTTAACAGCACAGGTCTCTCTATTAGACCTCGATCTATCTGGCTGGGTGACAGTCAGCTGCAAACAGGGCAGCATAAAGGACAGGAAGGGCAACTGATAAGACCTCTGGGACACGAAAAGCACTCTCAAGGGAAATAACTAAATTTTCCTTCCATCCTCACTACTACTTATTGCAGAAATTAACATCAAATTACGGGAGCATTACAGCCCATCTTCTTGATTATTATTAATTACATTTTGGCTAAATTGTCTATTGAAAAAAAATAAAAAAATCCTTGAATTTACAGTACATATGTTTAACAGAGAATGGCATGGCTCTAACTTAACAAGTATTTGCCCCCTTTTCTATAAAGAGGTATTTTTCATAAGGCAATTTTGTTCATTAAAGGAAAAAAGCTACCCAAACCATCCTGGTTCTTGGTGCAAAATAATCATAATGGTAAATCACAAACTATGATTTTTGCTTTAAATTTATATACTTGGTCATTGATTTGATTTTCCTAGAAATCTAAACATAAATCTTCCTTCTGCTCAAAAGGATGCTAGGTGAGTAAAAATCCCACAGATTCTCATACAAAAGTTGAATTAAACAAAAATGATTGTCCCCAAAGTCAGACAATAGAGGAGAAAAGAGGTGATTTTCTTTTTGTAAATAAATAAAATAAGCACATATAAAATATGTGCTGTGCAAGTACAATTGGTGGTGCAACAGGGTACAACAACTGGTTGTAATGAACCGTATTTACCAAAAATACAGTCTTCTGTTTCAACACAAATGGGAAGACCAGATATGTCTAAAGTTAACATGGCAGCAATGATATCTTCTTAGAAATCATCTGCCCAAGAACTGAAACATTTTATTTTCTTTAATTTTATCTCTAAACATTTTTACATATCTCCAAGGTGTCTACAGTTTAACATTTGTCCTATTTGTTGAACTTACGGTTTTTCCATGGAAATATTGCAATTGATCACCCACAGACAAATCCAGTAAGCACTTTTCATACAGCAGAGACAGCAACTATTTTCTAAGACAGAAGATGGAGCTATGTGACCTAAATTGGGTCTTCGAGTGCCTCGTCTTCTGGTCCCGCCCCCACTGCACATATGCATATTCATGTGTCTGTGCTTCAGCGAGCCTGATTGAATTGATTTAATTATTTTCTCAGAACACTCACTGTCTAATTCAGCAGAGTCGTGTTAACTAGTCATTAATTTACATCAGGTATGCTGAAGCAGAGAAAAATCTGAAGCATTGCGGTGTGTTGGGTCCCACAGAAAGCCGGAAACAGACAGAGAAAAGGAATTTTTTACAATACGTTCAGATTCATTCTTTTTGTTCTGCATCCTGGGCCATGTTGATCTACACTGCTGTAGTGAATATCATGGTTCGAAACTGAAACAAGTTGGAATGTGTATTTGTTGAGCCACAGTGACAGTTTCAATGATTGCATTATGCACTGCAGCACATGAAATGATTTAATAAATATTTAAATCAATGTTTACGGTTTGAAAATAGATTGAGTTCAATTTCTTCTTACTTTTCAAATTGTATTAATAAATTTAACTTAAATATTTAGTATATGGGTGAAAATAAGGGATATGACCTCTGTAAATTATTATTTAATGATTTTTTTTTTTTTTTTTCGGTCTTGAAATGTGACATTCCAAGATTTTAAGTACTGAACAATAAAGTTGAGAAACAGAAAATAAGGCAGAATTTCTGTATAACTATCAACAAGTTATTGAAAGTTTGCTTGTGAAGTGTGATCTCCCAGAAGTCTTGCATTTGGCCCTGAAGAACACACATTGCCATCAATTCAGGCAGATAGGATGTGTTTTTATGCTACTCTGAATCTAAGTAATTCAGTGTCATTAGTAACTGCTAAAAATTACAGAACAAAATGTTTTTACTCATTCTGAAACTCAAGCGGATGGAGTGAAATGCAGATTTGACAAGTCCACAATGAATATTTCCACTTTTAAAAGTAAAATGGCACCATCTAGTGGACCTTTACTTGTAATGACAGAGAAGGTGGAGTAGATAGTCTGGTGGATTATGAGTTTTCCTAATAACCAAATTTGTTTGTGTTTTAGTTCTGGATTAAAATCTCTATGTGCTCTCTGCTGAAACAGCTGCTGCACTACATGAAGATCGGCGGGTGAGAGTGTATGTCTTGGTGCTGGTTGTCTTCTTAAGTGTGAGTGTCACTGGCAGCACAACCTGTTCTCTGAAGAGCATGAACGTGTTGTGCAACAGTCTGTGAAATGATTAGTGGCCTTACCAAAGACTATTAGAAGATGAGCCAGGTCAGAATGAGGTTATATAAAGAGACATAAACACACTCATACATATGCACACCCTTCACCTGTGTTTGCTAAACATTAGCTGTGCTGTTCTGGGTCATGTCTGTTGGAAGTTGGAGGAGGGTAAACTGTTTTATTGTTGCACACACGCACACAGAGATACCCTCCCAGCGTCATCTATCTGCAACCACAAAGGCTGCGCTCAGGTTCAAAGCCACAGGGACTTTTTGGCTGCATATCCAGGACAGCTGCATCTTGGTCAGTGTGTTAAATAATCACCACTGGGATTATTGGTTTGGTTATAGCATCTCAAATTTCCTGTCCTTCTGCCAGATTGGTATCTAAATGACATTTTCCAGGAACATGGTGCAACAGAATGACATTTCAGGGCAGTGGACTGCATTATCTGTAAATACATTATGTTTCCATGTAAAATTAACCTTGCACCTGGATGCTAATCATACGGGTGTTTTATTGTTTGTGATACAAGAGCTTAAGGCTGATCTATTTTTCCAAAACTGTTAAAGCTGAATGTCGATCTGCAAGCTTGCATGGAAATAAAGAGGAGTTTATCATTGCTGTTGAAAATAATATCCCCTCCCACAGATTTATCATGCTCTTCTTTTTTAAATCAGACCAGCAAACATGTTGGCATCAGCCCAATATAAACTGAGAAAATACAAGCAGCAGTTTTTCAAACAATGATTTCACTTTTCAAAAAAAAAACGTAAAATTTTTTTTTCCTCCAAACCTAATTTGTGCCACCCTTAGTGTAAACAACCGATTGTGTTAACTAGTAATAAGTCTTTTATATTCCTGTGGCAAAAATTACGCCATCTCTTTGCAGGAGAGATGGGGAGAGTTTCCGAGCATGAACAGCCTGTTTAAAGTCACACCACAACATCTCAATCAAAACTACGTAATTTCAGACTTTGACTAGGCCACTGCAAAGCCTGTGTTTTGTGATTTTGAGTCATTTAGGGGTGGATTTTCTCATGTGCTTTGAGACTTTGTCCTGCCACACAACCCAAGTGTGTATGGGTTTAAGGAGATAAAAGCCTGTTAGCTGGTAGAGCATATGTCGTCTGAGAGCATATGGCACTGGCTAACTTAATACAGCTGGAGGAGGGATGCACGCAAACATTACTGGTACTGGATAAGAACCTGAACATGAAATTAGTGTGGCTTTCCAAGCAAGCAAATAGTCTCAAACACACAGCCAATGATAAACAATTTGTTTTTGAGAAAGAAAAAGAAAAACTGATAGAGTAGCCCAGACAACAACCTGAGTTTGATCCTAATTGCAGTTCTTCCAATTCTTTGCACAAAACTGCATTTTGGGATTTATTTGCTGTGATTTATTTTTATTTCTGGGTTATTTGGGTTTGTACCAACATCTGTTGCGAATTTTATGTCAGTGGTCCAGTTGGAAATATTTAACCTGAGAAAATGTTGACTAGTTCAACACTAATTTTACCTGCTGTAGGTTTATGATCTTAATATGAGGAATCTTTATTTTAATATTTTTAAATGTCAAAAAATAAAAATAATAGGTTAATTAGGTAGATGAACTATTCACATATTATTCTACATGTACCTGTAGGTCTGGCAGGGGAGGGGTGTGTGAAAAAATCAGACATATTTTACACTAAAATAGTGTTTTAGTTTAGTAAAACAACTAAGCTAATGAAAATTGAGTGAAAACGTTATTCCCCTTTCTGTTTTAATGTAGCTTCATGACCAATAAAAAAATCTATTTCAATGTATTTAAAAACTAAAAAGTAACAAAACAAACAGCAATGAGAATTTGATCTATTGTGTTACAAATACAGTGCAACAACAAAAAGTCATTCATATGAGACTGAATAGGACGCATTTATAGCTACACTTATTTGTGTTGTGAGCCAGATGTGATCCAGTAAATGGTTTCCAGATTTGGTCAGGTTTGGGTTGTCAAAATTTGAGACAATTTGGACCCAGGTTTGACGGGCTTAGCACAATTTGCATCAATTACAAACATGGGTTTGTTTTACCACCTGGAAATCAGCCTGTGTAATTAAAACAATCCAGCTAAATTGCCTATTTAAATAAAGCCTAACTATTTTCCTTTTTGTTTTCTTTTCTTTCTTTTTTTTTTTTTACTTCTTCCTCGTTTTAAGCTATATGATTAAAGCAACAGCAGATTTAAGATTTGCAACATTGTGTATGCGACGCTTTCTTCTAAAAGGTGAAAGCTGAATTTGAGACTCAATCTTATACCAACAAAATATCACATCCATTCTGTCTTCTTTTAAATTACTCAATTGTCCAAGGTTTTCTAGCCTTATTTTTCACTGTTGCAGCTCTCACTCACACACACTCTCAACTAGTAACACAGGTCTTAAACACTGCCAATAAAAGTCAACAGTGATTTACATGTTATCTGAAATGCATAACTGGTAATCAGCATTCACAGATCGCTCATGTATGATTTATAGATTGATGAATGAGTCCTATCTGTGGTTGCTTAACTAATGCTGAAACATTTTTCAAGGGCAGAAACTTATTAACTGCATAAGATAATAAGTAATGTCACATTAGTTGAAAATTAAGGTTATTCTGATTCAAAGGAATATTTGTGTGTGCAAAGGCACTCACTATTTTGCAACCTTTGGCATTTTTATATTGTCTCTGTTCTTCTGCAGCAGAAATGGGAGGCAAAATCTGTGATACTCTTTATCATTGTCTGTTGTTTTTTTTTCTCTCTTTTGTTTGGGAACTTTGATGCCAGATTCCACATTGGGTGGACCCCAGTGGTCTTGCAGCTAGATGGGTTTGTATCCTGGTGTCCTTGTGCATAGATTTAATATCTTCTCCCTGTGCAGATGTGGGTTCTCTTTTAGGTACTATGACTTCCTCCCACAGTGAAAAACATGACTGGTTAACAGGTCTCTCTAAAATGCCCTCAGGAGTGCGTGCTTGTGTGTAGGGCTGTTTGTCCTTTGTGTCTCTCTGTGACCTGTCCAGGACGTTACCCCTGTCACCCAATGACTGCTGGGAATAGCCACCAGCTTCCCATTGACCCTGCAAGCATAGGTTGATGTAGGTGTTTGATGACTGAATGGATAAATGTTGGTGCCACCAGATTGTTTTGGTTAAAAAGAAGTCACTCATCTATACTTTCAACCGGTGGTTCAGTTGTTAGACTGTGAGCCTAAAGGTTCAGCAAAAGAGAACAAACTGCCATGGCATTTTTAAGATTCATGTTTGTTTTTTTTCTGTCACAGCTAAATAAAACTAAGAGCAAACCTAACAAGAGTAGACTTCAGAATGTATTTTCTCCATTAGTTATTTCAACAGCTAAGCTGTGCCCATACTGTAAAATGCGACAAGTTTTTCATTTATAAAAGGTCTTTCTTGGACTTTGGATGTAGGCGTTCTGTCTCTATGTAACTTGCAAGAACCTTCCTTCTGCCTTGATAAGTGCTCATTAGTGCATTCAAGCATTATTGTTCTTATTCTTTTATGACCTGATATACGTCATTTTCATACAATGGGCAAACATTTCAGTCTCTAGATGTACCATGCTGACAGATACACCCAAAAGGACTCACAGCTGCGATTGCAGCAACATGAGGTTTGCCAAAGTATTGACTCAGTGAAGTTCAATACAAATGTATGTCACACTTTTCATTTATTACCAAAGGGAAAATTAAAACCATGTCTCATCCAGCATTCACTTCAAGTTAAGGACAACAGTTAGTTCCAAGGGATTTTAAAATTAAACAGGTTGTTTGTGTGTCTTATCAGATGAAACCAGTTTATTTGGGTGAGACACAAAAAGTGCCTATCTCTGATCTGAATTATGTTTCTCTTTTGTTATTGTTGTGAGATTTTTATGGGGAATCTTTCTATCAATTATATAGTAAGAGCTGCCTGGCTGCTGGTTGAATGATGTGAATGCAGTGTTGTGACAGCCCTGTGGCTATAAACAGAGACAGACTGACAGACAGAAGGTGGCAAAACTTGATTTTGCGGCAATGCTTCTTGACGGCAGTTATGGGAGTCTGCCAACGATGGAGCATGTGTACACAGACTGCAGGGAAACAAGTCGCACAGCCATTTATATTATGTACTACAACTAACAAGGCCTTAGAAGTGTCAGTTCTGCTGTCACAACACACAGTTCCCACAGTGAACACAACCAGATCTCCCACACACACACTGGCCTTTTTGCATTCAAGTTTCAGAGATGTTACCTCAGAGTTTAACTTGTCATGCACACCTCTGTCCGTATTTGTTTTTGCTCACAGAGATGCTGAGATAGCCCTAAAGGGAATTGTGAGCATCTGAAATCAGAATCCGTTCTTGAAAACATCCAGTTTTGTGGGGTTAAACAGAGGTGGCACCTATTGTATCCCTGCGCTGTCAGAGAGTAGCCCACACCTCTGACCCCTCCGACTCTGGACCATAAACAATTTTTCTCCTCCAGTCAGCCCCTCCTCTTCAACAGACCTTGACTCATGCACCCCCAGGGACCACCAAATGTGAAAAGGCAGACACCCCACCCCTACATCGACTTGCCTGTGACTCCCTGAGACCACAACAGGAACCACATTCTTTCCTTTGTGGCCACTCTTTCATCCTTCTTCTCCAGCACAGCACCAGAAATAACCTGCGGGGAGCGTTGTCTGGCAAAGAGGGGTCCTTTGTCCAGGCCATCCCATAGTGTGTGCAGACAAATGCGCTGTCTTTCTGACTTTCTGTTTAATTTATGCATTAAATTCAAGAACACGTGATATGCTGTGACATAAGCGGAGCAGATGTCAATTGGTGCGTCTTTTTTCTGCTGGTCGGAGCTCTTCCCATGAACTCGGAAAGGTCTGTTTTTGCTGAAGACACCTAGTTTCATGTTCTTCACACAAGATGCTCTTAAATGTTTTAGATCATCAAATAAATGTCAATATCAAAAAGCACCTGAATAATTCTAATAAGCTGTTTTAAACTGATGATCATGTCTTTTGAGGAAAAAGCTACACAAATCAACTTGACCATAAGTGGGGAAAAAATAATAATAATAAAAATTCT
>CAEFZX010007447.1:0-29921 GCA_903066825.1 Alfaro cultratus | reverse complement strand
ATATATATATATAATAAACAGCACTTCCAGAGGTGCAATAAGTTCATAGCAGGGGTGTGAATGACCTAATCATCGGACTGCTGATTACAGCCAGTCCACATTGTTAGCAGAACTAGAGGGCCCCAAAACCAAATTTTCCATAGGGCCCCATGGAGGCTTGGGCCGGCCCTGGACTGGAGCCTCACTGACAGTGCTGATTTCTGACATGAATGATATGGGCAAATGCCCAGGGCATTATCTTTTTAGAAAAGCAGAAGAAAGAGTTTGTTCTGCTTTCAATATTGGTTACATTTATTTCAGCTCTAAGTATTTAATATTTAAGTGTTTTTATGGGAATGTGAATCTTTCAGATCAATTTGATTAGCAATTTTGATCATATTTCATGTAGCGCGTGGCGCTGGTCTTGGTCATGTCTCAGTCTCGGGTTAGGTGGTCTTGACTACAACACTGGTTCATAGTATACCTATAAATAAAATAAGTTAGACATCCTCTAAACTGCTACTGTTAGAAGCAAACAGGGCCAGGAATAAGCCTGTTCCTGATCCCAGTTCCCACTGCTCCTCTGGATATTGGACCCAGTGAAACGCATTAATGTGAATGATGGCCACTGCACCAATCTGAATCTCCCTGTGGTCTTTCATTACAAACTAATCCAGTGATGATTGTCATTAGTAAGAAAGGCAGTGCTTGTGTAAATATATGCGTGTTCGTGAGAGGGAAAGGAGAGGAAGAGAAAGAAATTGTTAGGGGACAGAAAGAGAGATGCATTTTTGCAAAGCATACAGAATATTAGCCTGGTGATTTATTATCTGGGTAATGACATCCCTTCTTCCCCAAAGCTGCATTGTCCTTTAGCCAATTAATTTTGAATCTGTTACACCCTTGGAGAGAAACAAGGGGAGACATTATCAACTCTCTCTTTGGTTGAACCCCAGAGTCAAGTGCATGGCTCTATATTTTATTGTAAGCTGTGGCTGGTTAACCCTGCTCTTCTGTCTTCGTTTGATGTCTGCTTATGTGTTTTCCTTGTATTGCTCCCTTATACAGTATCCTCTCTTCATTAATGACATTGATTTATGCAACTGCTTGCCACTGCTGCTTTTTTAAATCCCCTTCTTAATTCCACCATTTCCTTTTTTCTCGTTGTTTTCTCAGTTTCCATAACAACTGCGGGGCCATTTTTCAGCTCCTTCCAACACTACGGTCTTAATTCCGTTCATACGACACTCGACTCTCGCTTTTCTTCACTTGTCGTTCCGGCTGTGCTCTCCATCACTCCATGGTGTCTTGTCATTCAGACACCACTTTGTTCTCTGTGTTCTTGTGGAGGTAAAATCATTTGGAGAAAAGCCACACATACCCAACCTTTTGAAATGTTTCACATTTTGCCACGTTACATCCACCAACATCAATGTAGGGGGATTCTTTCGTTTTTACAACTGCCTCAAGGATTTACCTTACTAGTAAACAGTTTACCTGTGTGTAATTCATTTCCAGTTGAATGACAACTGTATGTTAACGGACATAAAACAACAAATGGCATCATGAAGACCAGGAAAAACAGATTGGTCAGGGATGGGGAGGTTGTGGCGAAATCAGTTATCCTCAGGTGACGAAAATTGCGTCATTTTGTTTTCAGCCTCATGTCATCGACCCCTTCCTAATACAACGCTGCTGGAAAACTTCTCATTACCCTCTGCATAAGAAACTCTTATGTGATTGGTCAGAATCCTGTGGGTGTGGAAAACATCCCCAACTATTTAACTTGCAGAAGCTGTTTTTTCAGCCAAACAGCAGACTAGATAGTTTTGAAGAGCAATTGGCCGAGAGGAAGTACGTTCTGTTGGACCAAAACTCTGAACTCCCCTGATGGAGCAGGCGAACGTCCCACCAAAGCCTTCCATTCTGTTTTCCCCGATAACGTAAAATAAAATGAGATGCTGCAGCTCGTCAACCATTATTTTCTACTGTGATGAACTTGTGAACTCGTAATAGTCATTTCTCTCTGCCATGATCGTTGTGTTTACTGTACTGTTGAAAACCACATATATGTATCCTGGAGAGGGAGGGCTTTGACAGGAACTCGGCTCGGTGTGTCTTGTGGACCTTGAAGGGTGTGTGAGAAAACAATCAATGTGACCGTGCTTTGACTGTTCTACTTCAGTCCGGCCTTGCTTGGTCTATTAAGCGTAACGGAGCATGTCTCCTCCTCCTCTTTAGTACATATCAACCCGTATTAGTGCCAAATATCTCGTTTTGACTATTTGTTTTAGGCAGTTTACAGAGAAGCTGCTCAAGGTTGATGAGATGCAAGACAATCATGGAAGACAACATGATGAAGGCTGCAATAGACTTGAAACTTCTGACTGAAGTTGAGCTATTTTGCAAAGAAGAATAGGCTGGAACTTGAGGCTGTAGATATGTTGAAAGGTGATAGAGATTCATCTTGAAACACTCGAAGTTCTAATCTCAGCAAAAAGGTGATTCTACAGAGTATTGGTTCTGGTGGGCTGAATGGAAATGCACATCACACTTTTCAAATTTGTATTTGTGACAAACTCAAAACTATTTTTCATTTAATACTACACTGCAATGCACTACTTTGGGCTGGTATATACCATAAAATCTTTGTGCTAGTAACAGGACACAACATGAAAATCTATAAGGGGTTTGGAAATTTTGGAAACTTTTCTAGTGACTTAAAGTCCAAACAATGCAGAGCTTTTAATCTACAAAGTATTTTGTCTTTCTAGCGGCTATCAAATCCCAAAATGCCAATGTATTGGTTCCTGTCTTTAAGATGATAGGTCAGATTTGCAGGAAAGTTGTGATGACTGCTGAAAACTTTAAATCTGTGCCAAATTTGCAAACGATGAGGGAATTTGCATTAATAGCTGCAATTGCAACACGGCATCTCCCTGCAAGCACTGAAAAACATCATTACCTTCTGATTTTAAAGTCCAATTTGAACTTCATCAAGTCATCTCCCTCTAATTTGCATGTTTAAATGCAGTTGCTGTCATGCAATTAGATAATTTAACACAGAATGACTTACGCTCCTGTAGTAAAATGCTGAGATTTTCAATAAAACAAACAGCACTCCTAAAAAATATGCATATATTGATAAGAACAAGAATCAAACAAAAACAGATAAAACTACATCTAATGTTCAATCTTTTTGCCTCTGTGAAAGCACAAGAAAAAGTTCAAGTTTCTTTCTTTAGGCCTACAATAATAGCAGCCATTAAACACATCAAATCACACCATGACAGCTCTCTCTGCGTTAGCTTCTGAAACAGCAGCAACATCTGCAAAATATGTTTTCACTCTGACAAGAACTTAACATTGTTATATCAGGCCTGTCTCAGCAACCAGAAATTATCTGCCAAAGAAGAGCAACGGCTGAAACGCAAGAAGGAGCATATAGAGCCGATAACAGGAGGCGATATGCGTCGAAATCCGTTCAAAGTTTCATGTTCTCGCCGACACGTAAGGAGAAAAAGAAGCATTGGGTGACATCAGCAATGAAAGAATTGCTAGCCTGTATTTCACCAAACGTGAATATGTTGCACAGAGGTAAGAACATCTTCAGAGAGATTCCCCTGCCTCAAAGGTACTTAATAGAATCCTTGCTTTCACTTTGCAGCAGCAGCTCCATCAGATTCAGGTGATTCTGCAGCTGAATCCTGGCTGAGGCAGTCGGGTATTTACACGGCTTCCCCTCCAATAAGTTCAACCTGCCCTGAAGTTTCTCTTTGTTCACATGGAAAAAAAAAAAAAAAAGATTTAGAAGAGCAGAGCAACTCATGTTCTTCTTCTTTGTGTTTTTCATGCGCTATTTTGCGTTTGATCTCTGAGGCTTGACACTTTAACACATGTGGCTAAGTCTCAAGCACAAGGTATTTTTGAGGCGCTTCGTCTTTTTTATTCCACCTTAATTTGTACAGAAACGCATGAAAGAAACTGTAGCATTATTTTTACAGCAGCTGTGGATGGGTTGTGAGCGCTGCAGAGGTGAAGACAAATGGCAGCATTGATTTTTAGCTTCAACAAATTAATGATGAAAGAAAGAAGTGCCGTCAGCAGCATTTTACCTCGCATCACCTGTAATCTGCTCCCACTCACTGAGCTCCAACCGCAACAGAGAAGACTACAAGTTTTTTTTCTTGTTTCATATTTCTTTTATAGATTATGAAGGTGTTGTCAGCACATTTTACATGCTATTTTTCATTTAACTGAACACAAAAATAGCAAAAAAAAAGACAAAAAAGAAATAATCCAAGATTTGCATTTTATTAAAGAGTCACAGGAGGTAATAATCTGGTGGTTTGCACACTGTCTAATTAGAAGAGCAGATGAAAGAATTTAGAAGAAAGAATAAAATTATTTATCAATCAGTCCCTCCAGGATTTCACAATTTGGTTTTATGATCTTTTTTTTTTTTTTTTTTTTTTTTGCAATTAAAATACTAATTTTGTGCTAATTTTCAAATATTTGCAAAGAATACCGCAAGAAGACAGATTGGACACACACATATTTTCATTCTTTAAGGAACTTAAACAGCTAGATTGTTCTTACTCACCATATAAATCATGAACCATAACTGAGCGTAAGGTAAGCCTCAGGCAACAGTGCAGGAAAAAAATTCTGCCACCTCCAGGTGGGAGGTAGCAATCACTTGAAACCAATGATTTTGATCATTTTTGTAAAAAATTGGCAGCAACAATACGATTATGTATCTGTCCAAAAAAGCCAGAAATCTGATGATTCTTTGATCATTTTTATGTAAATCGCAAAAAACAGGAGGGATTTATCAATGCAGTTGTCGTGATTCCAGATACAGAATACACCTTGGTCAGCATGGTCAGCATGGTAACCATGGTGAATGGTGGCTAGCCTACTGGCTGGGTGTAAATGATGAAACGTACAAGGTATAGGCTTCTAGATTGAGTGGAAAGAAGAGTTGATTGGAAGTCAGTCCTTAGGAAGGGGTCTGATTGCAAAATGTAACAATTTCCCATTATTTTAATGACATTCCACAGAAAGCGCAGCAATGACCAGAACCTCGTCCAGCTGGAAAGATCCTACCAGAATCGCTCCATCTTTCTCACCGGATATCAGTCACCTCTACACTTTTTTCTTCATTACAAGATGTCAACAGTTTGAAACACAGTGGCCAGGAAGCAAAGTAACTGCACTCATGTTGCTAGGGTTACGCTGTTTTGACCCCTCATTCCAGGGTTAGTACCAAAGCAGGAATCCTGGGAAAAAAATAAAATAGCTCCTCCTCACCCTCTGGGCTGGTCCTTGCCTCAAGCAGCAGGGTTTAAATATCCTGGTGTAATGCTGATGAGTGACGGTGGGATGGAGTGGAGATGGATGGACTGCGGCTTCGCCTGCAGTAATGTGAGCACAGCAACGCGTCGTGGCAAAGAAAGAGCTCAGCCATCGATTTACCGGGCCGTCTGCATTTGGACCGTCAGTCATAGCCATAAAACATGTTATCATGCCGGTTGCCGTGCAGGTGGAGGTGAGAGCGAGCTTTTAATGGATTCTTTCTTTCCTTCAACAGTATTCCTTTCGTTTGCAGCGTCCGTTACAATTCCATGAACATGACCAATTATGCAAATTACAGTCAAGCCTCAAAATCTGTCTACCTCTGACAGATTTAGAATTAAATATCAGCCATCACAGGATATTGAGATTACATTCAAGGGGTGTCATTTTTGAATACAAAACAACAAGTTCTCCATTTCTTATTTACAAGCAAAAGACAAAAGTGGAATATCCAAAATTATTTATACCCTTGCCTATAACAGACGATAAAGCCTTTACTGGCTTTTGACTGCTGAATAGCTTTTTCACTGCTATTTTTGATGATTCATCTTTTGCTATGAGCTCCAGTTGTATGTGATGGGAATGCCTCCTCCAAATCCCTCTTGTCTGTCGCTTCCTCCACAGATTCACCGTCAGATTCGAGTCGAGACGCTGTCTGGCTCACTCCAGAATGATACCATTTTTTCTACTCTGAATAAATTTGTTGATCATGTTAAGGGACAAAATCTCAATCTCTCTGGGATGATTTTAACTGTATTAACTGTTTTTTATTAATTAAATGTTTTTTGCCTTATATCACAATATTTTTACCCATTTGTTCTCGTTATTAACATTTGTTAGTAGCCACTGCTACTACGAGCTTTTAGAAGTTACGATGTTCATATGTGTGTATGCTTGACACCCTTCCACCATAGACGTTTTCTCCCTATGCCAGCTGGGAATATTGACCCTTTGCATGTGACGTCACTGTCTTCGAAACTCCACCCGCTATGTGCTCCTGTAAAGCCAGTCAAAAAACACACGTGCTAGCCTAATATCACTTTTATGACGTTAATTTCACAGTAAAAATGGTCACAGAGTGCTGCTCGGTCGGCTACATAAACAGAAAAGAATAGAAACCAAACTCGTCATTTTATTGTGTAGCGTTTAACAATGAGAGTTACGGCGGTGATGGATAGCAGCCGTTACTCATAAAGACGGTCAGCCCTCGGTGTAATGATGGATTTACAGCAAACACGTTTTACAAAGTAAGAAAATATATGTTCATATACTTTATAAGTAAGTATGATTAGAAAGATATGAAACATTGCATTATGGATAAGGTACACGGCCAACCATTAGTAACCATGGAAACAGTGCCCCACCATGTAGCCTAGCATGTATGGAAAAAACTGGTTAGCATCTCGTCTTTTATGCGTTTTTAATGCTGCTCCGGTGTAAGGGGAAACGCCGTTTATGACATAGTGAAAATAATCATGAGGCGTGAATTCAGGTGGTAATTTGATCAACACATCAGGAGGGAGGATGAGTCGGTTTCTAAGCTAGCCGTTTAAAAGCCTACCGTCTGTGAGCCCCAAACAGGTGTGTTACATTCACAGATTAATTAGCTCGACTCAAACAAGTAGAGGCCTTGAATAAACTGGAAAAAACAACTTTGGAAAACAATTTCAATCGCTCTGTTCAATACTCCCATCCCTCACTTCCAACGTCCATCATGGCGCCTCAAATGATTAAGTGACGTAGTTGCAAAGGGTCAATAGGAAGCATAAAACAACAGACAGCAAAGAAAAGAGAAGGAGCATTACTCATGTTAATGTCAGAACATAAATATGGATCTGATCTGACTGCAAACTGCAATAAGATTTAAGTAACAATACTGGTATGTTCTGTCTGTAGTTGAACACTGAGCATCACATCTACAAACAAGGCAGTGCAAAGTGCAAAAACATGTAAAGTACTCTAACACACCCTTTGAAACGGCCATCTCTGTCAATTAGCATCAGTCTGCACGATGACCTATGTACTTTCTGACAGTAAAGCCTTTCACCATTTCCATCTCTTGTTTCGTCTTTCACTGGAAAGCTCATAGAGGAGCAGGAGAAGGCACACATATTATGAAGAGCAAAAAAAAATAAAAATACTCACAGGAGGGCGAAGCACTGACAGCCCATTATAGTTCCTCTGAGACAGGGAATGGTTTACAGGCACTTAAAACTCTGGGGGAAGCACTCAGACACATGTACACACACACGCGTGCACGCACACAGACACACACACACACAAATATGCAGCATATCTGTTTAGAAAAGTGTGGCGTGAGCCACCGCAGGCACTTTAATATATTTTCAATTCAGTTGTGACAACAGGAGACCACTGTCTTATCTAGATGTTCAAACTATGCTACAGCTAGATTTCATGTAACGATACAGCCATCACAAGTCCTTAAATCATTAGTGGGAATCATATCACTAATAACATTCCACTGAGAGCAAAACCAGATATCAGCCTCTGAACGTCTGGAACAAGCAGCCTCACTGGAGCTCCGCCTACAGAAACAATGGATGAGCTTTAATGCATGTCTTAAAAAAAAAAAAAAAAGTATAATTATGTGATGTAATGAATGAAATGCTGTGTAAGCTGTGGAATTTAATTGGATGAGAGTGGCATGATGTTTGTGACATGTCCACTACTTAGGGGAGGATGTGAGTTCATCAATAGTTTTGACGATTTGCAACACAGTGCGGGATTTCTTTTTCTGTCTAATAGGCCATGGTATTTACTGCTAAATTTAAGGTTTCTTTTGTTTACAGTGATTCACAATAATAGATATAATTGGATGATAATTCTGAAAAGTGACACTCAGAGTCAGAGATTGCCCTACTTCCAGTGACCAATACAATCGGCTTCATTATGCTCATTTACACTGCAGAAAAATGAAGCTACTTCATCACTCTGTCTGTAGAAACGCTTCATTACAGTGAAATTATTTTATCACAACCCTATGAAAAAAAAGTTAAATGGCCATATGGCCATGCTGATGATAACTACACTAATAACTAGTCCTGTAGGTTCCACATATATTCTGTTAGCACCTTGTATGTACCTATAATCACCCCATACAGCCACTTCAATTGCCCCAGTAGGCAACCTCTAAGTACCCCATGGATGCCCTGTAAGGTCCTTGTATTTAGCCCAAACCTACTGCGAGAAATAATTTAAGTGCCACTCAGAGCTCTTATAAATACCCTTTAAGTACCTTACAGGTACTTTTTGCATAACTCCTGGAAGACAGTGGCAATATCTTCATAAGTAACCAATAAATACCCTGTAGGTACTTTATGTGTACTGCAAAGGTACCCTGGACAGACACTTGCCATCCCAGATGCCCTGTTAAGAGCCAGTGGCTGACCTTCAAGTACATCTTGGATAACCCCAAAGCATCTTTTAGGTTTCGCAAAAGTCCTACATATAGATTCTCTAAGTGTCCATTTGGGTAAGGCCTGGTAAAAACCAGACCCTTGTGCTACGCTTTGTCCAGAGGCTCTGGAGGTGTGGGCTCTGTTGAAGTTTTTAATTTTACCCAATCGCTAACGTTTGTCTGTGTCATATGTAATGAGTCGGTTTGACACTATGAAGCTGACCGGAAAATTTCCTGCGCTGTCAACAAACATCTGCCACTGTAAAGATCCGCTATGCCTCCACTCAATAGTTGGAGGCGTGGCCAACACAGGCTGAATGGCTTTGTTCACTTTCTCTGCTGACAATATCAAAACTACTACAATTGAATAATATAACATCAGTGTCTCCATTCACAACTTCTGTTTGCCAGTTGGCCCAGTGGAAATTTTACTTGAGTTTATACATACCTGATAAAGATACTGGTAAAACCGTCATGGATGCTGCAGAAGTATCTGAAACATGCTCTTCCATCGTACCCCATAAAGCCAGTCTTCCCTCTTTTTGGTGTTTTGCAAAATACAGCTTTTCTTTTTGACATTCAAAGCTGTATAGCAGCATTTGACCAAGTCCCAATTCTACCCAAATACATGAACATTTACTACTTTGGAAACATATTTCATGATAATTTGTTTCTGGTTTATCATAGCAACAATAAGATAAAACATTAAGAGCTTTTTGGTTGTACTATAACATTCACTGTTATGTATTTTCTTGTCAGAATATTAATTATTAATGTGCAGATTCAGAGTCCATGTGATATTTCTTTATTCTTCCTTCTTCCTTTACTGTGATGAAAGGTTGAACTCAGACTAATTAAACAATAAAATTCAACCTAATAAAGCTCTAATGAAGAGACCTTATGATTAATCATTACTAACATAGAGTTTCGAAGTCACAGAAGTGATCAAATAGAAGAGGAAAACAGAACTGCCAGGCAAATGAGAAAAGCATTTACTGCTACATCAACTCGGGAATAAATAAAAACCTGTCAGACACACAAACACGCACACGCGCACACACACACACACACACACACACACACACACACACACACACACACATTAGACAAACATAGCCACAAACCACATCATTGTTCTTGCTTTCTTCACAGTCCATGAGGCTCTCTTCTCCCTCACACATCTCTCCTTTTCTCTCTGTCACCTCACTTATTCATCTGTCTATTGCCCACCCACTGTACACACACACTCACACACACTCAAAAGCATGCACACACACTCACACCCCTATCTTCTCCTTCCAAGAGACAGGCAGGGAGTAAACACACAAAACACTGCGCCTCAGAGTGTGAATGTGTGTGTCTGCTTGCAGGTAAACATGGAGTGAACAGTGTGAAGTCATGACAGCAGAACAAGTACTGAGAGAATGAGAGAGGGTGGAATAGAGTCAGGAAACCTGAAACGTTTGAGAGCATCCTGTCAACGTTCAGCTGCAGCGACACACCAATGGTGGCAGCTTGGGGTGGGGGCTCCTGGATCCAGCAGGCAAATCTCCATACAGAAAATAAAGTATTAGATAAAATGTCATCCCTGTGAAGTGACAGAGTTACTGTTTAGAAAGTAACCAAAAAAAAAAACAAAAAAACTTATTTCTAGCTTATTATATAAACAAACAAACAAACAAACAAAAAAAAACACTTGATTTTGGTGTATGCCACCATGGCAACCTAATTTGTGCAACAAAGCCAACATGGTTTGTGATTATCTTGTTAATGGTTTTTCGCTTTTCAAGAAATGGTCAGGATAAAAATTTGCAGTAAGTATACTTTGTTTACATGAAGTCATACTGATAGAGGAACAGAGGATGCAGGTGTTTAGTTCGAACTTGCTGTATTACCGCCACCTTGTGGTTGGGCGTGGATCAGCATGAACGTTTACGGAATGGTAACCATTACTGACAAATTCACTGTTTGATGATATTAAGATATTTATACAAAAACTGAAATCTTTAGCATGATCAAAATTATTTTACTGAAGACTGATTAAAACTTTTCCTACTAATGCATGTCATGCACCATGTCATATATTTTATGTTATTACGGAATAGAGATAAGAATGAAAAGAAACATTACATTTTCATGCAGTGGTTAACTTTTCACTTTCATTTTTGTGTTTCTGCTCTTCATAGAGTAAAACTTGGAGTACACCAAGCTGATGTTAGCTGGTTGATTAGTCAGGCTATCCGCTCAGGTAAGGAGGACAGTTGTTTTATTAAGACATTGCTTGTAGCATCTTAACTGGATTTGATTGGTGGTGCTATTTTAGTTTGCTACCATTAGGTTTATTTCCATGAAAACTTTGAGTGGACTTTTAAAAACTCAAAAGAAAAGGTAAAACACAAATTATTCTTGTTTCCATCAACTTTTTGAATTAGCTGGTTTGAAACAAATCAACCAGACTATGCAAAGCAAAATTTCATCACATGTTGACGCTGTGCATGTTTGTCATAAACATGAAGGAGAATTTGAAAACTAGCATGAATCACGCATCTCATAAAAATGGAGCGAGTCCTCCTGCCTGAGTTGAAGGTTCAGACTTTTTCTGAGTTCCATGCCTCTGGTAAGGCACAGACCTAAGGTGGATGGGAGCATTTTGTTATGTCGGAACTTATTTGGTAAATGTATTTTCATTTCTCCTTTAGTGCATTAAATCTTCATGTGAAAAGTCAAAAATCACCTCAAGCAAGCATAAAGGAAGTTATTTTATTCTTCCACCTTTAATTTGCCCATAATGTACATTTAGTTGTAAATTGTCACAAAACGATTTTTTTTCTTCCGATTCTTGTCTTTTGTTTGCCTGGTATAAATATTAGGTTATGAAAAAAACTCACCAAACAACTGTTAAAAGCATCACTGCATTTTGATAAGTTAACCCTAACACAGTAACAGAAGGGTCAAAACAGGTCTGTTTTGATGTAACAAACACAGGTAAAAAACAGAACATTTGCAAACCTCTGACAATCAATTAAGACTGAGCAAGCACAACCAAATGATCCATCCATCCATCCATCCATTTTCTGTTCACCCTTGTCCCTAATGGGGTCGGGAGGTGCTGGTGTCTATCTCCAGCTACGTTCCGGGTGAGAGGCGGGGTCACCCTGGACAGGTCGCCAGTCTGTCGCAGGGCAACACAGAGACAAACAGGACAAACAACCATGCACACACACACTCACACATAGGGAGAATTTAGAGAGACCAATTAACCTGACAGTCATGTTTTTGGACGGTGGGAGGAAGCCGGAGTACCCGGAGAGAACCCACCATGCACAGGGAGAACATGCAAACTCCGTGCCGAAAGACCCCAGGTCGGGAATCGAACCCAGGACCTTCTTGCTGCAAGGCAACAATGCTACCAACTGCGCCACTGTGCAGCCCACAACCAACCAAATGAATCAGACAAAAAAGTGAAACAGTCTGAAAGCTATTTTGGGAAAGAATTAGTCATCACTGAGAAAATGCAGGAAAAAGCTTTGCATTCTCGTCGGAGCAGGTTCACATGAAAAGCAGTCGCTTTCCAAATATTTTTTCCCAAAATTGTGGCGACATGCTCTCTGTTTTATGATGAGGAATAATTTCAAACAGGAAGTCCTGTTCAGTTAAATAATCTAATAATGAGCCCATCATGCTTATTATTAAGAGAAGCCAAAGAGACTCATATTTCTGTCTGAGAACAGAAGACACTGATGATTTTTTTAAAACCAGGATTCAATATGTCATTAAAAATCTTATTGATTAGATGGCTTTAAATCCCCAGTCGGGCCGATGCAGAGCGAGGAGCGTCTGACTGAAAAACCCGGTCACCTTTGTTCTCGAACCAGGATTTAGAGTCGGGGGATTTGCGTCTGCAGCTAAACTCTGGGGTATGAAAAACCAGCAACTTAGGAAGATCATCATGAGCTGGGCCTAAAACCCACTTTCTCATTCAGTTCCCCACCGTGAGACAGGCAGGGGCAAAACTCAAACTTTTCCACTTATTTTCCACTACATTCTAGGGTCTGGATTGTATTTTATTATGTTTTTTTTTAGATATTTTAGCAAGGATTTTACATTTTCTAAATGGTTGCTTTTTTTTAGTGAATGCTATAACAAATTGGTGAAATATTGAATTCAGATTAATTCCTTTCATTCAACATCTGCAATAACAAAGTCAAATCGAACACAACTCAATTGTGTGTTTCCAACACAAATATTAAAGAGCCAGACAAGTAGTCAAATGAAAAAGAAAAACTGTCAGACAAATGAGGAGAAAAACATTTACTGATACATCAACCTTGAGTAAACACACACACACACACACACACACGCACGCACATGGAAGTCTTAACCACAACCCACATTATTGTTAATGCCTCTTTCACAGTCCACAAGGCAATTTTCCCTTGTCTCTCTTTTTCTGTCGCCTCTATTTTCATCTGTCTGTAGCTTATCTACTTATGCACACTCATCACACTAATCAATAAACTTTCCCAGGTTGACAACACGCCTTAAATACACCAGGAACTCCATTTAGTAAAATATGTTACATAGAGGATGAATATGGACGGAATTGCTATTATATCCTCGGGTTAATGTAGCTTAGCGGTTTATAGAATATCGTTAGTCTGAACCACTATGAGGTTATAGAGGCTGGAGTTTTGAGTCCAACAACCGTACACATCCTCCACATGGGAATTTAGAAAGGTCAGTTAATGTAAAGGGAAAGCAAAGCGACATCCTTGATGAATTTAGAAAAAAAAAATCCACCGAGTGTGGTCTTGACAAAAGAGGCAGTGTTGCCAAATTCTCCATTTTGTCTGTATATATGTAGCTACTTTTTTTGGACCTTTTATAAAAAAATAAAATAAAATAAAAAACAAGTGATACATCTAGTGACTTTTATTCTTGTGTTGTTGAAAACTTTCCAATTTGCGTTCACGTTGCAAATAAATCACATTTCTGAAGCTGAGTAACGCTATGGATCAGCACCCGCCACTGTCACGCTCACTCTTCCAGCTCTTGACTCACCACCGGGTGGCGCCCTCAAATACTGCAGTTTACATCAAGTAAATGGACTAAACAAGTGTTCCCTAACCCTTAAAATGGTTTGTACTTCACCCTGTAGAAATATGGATGACAAATCACACATTTCACACTCTGACCTAGACTTTGACAGGAAGGCTTCATCACGGCATTAGAAATGTTCAACAACACGCAATGTTTCTGACCATGGAGTTGTTCAAGACAACAATTTAGATGGACGTGAATACATCTCAAACATTGATATTGTAAAGTCTGAAGACCTTTCGTTGTCTCTCTGTAGCTCAGAGAATAGACCTTAAAACCCTGTTGTTAGTTTAGTTTAGCACCACGATACATTAAAGACCTGCTGCTGTTGTTTCAACCTTCCAGAACCTCTCAGGTCTTCTGGTTCTGGTTCTGCTCTGCATCCCCAGAACCAGAACCAAACATGGAGAAGCAGCATTCAGCTTCTATGCACCACAAATCTGGAACAAACTTCCAGAAAACTACAAAACAGCCAAAACACTGAGTTCCTATATATCTACACTAAAATCCCAGCTGGTTAGAGCTGTATTAGAACCATAATAAATGAAACACAAACCAACATTTTGATGTGTAATGACAACACCTGGACAAATTGAATGTTTCAACTGTTGATTTTTGTTTTTAAAATGTAAAGCATTTTGAACTGCTTTGTTGCTGAAATTTGCTATACAAATAAACTTGATTGATTGATTTTTGTTAAACTCAGCAAGCTTTTGATGTGAACACATTGTTGTCTGCTCACTTTGTAGAAGGACAACATGTTAGCAGGCCTTGGACTAAACGGTAGCTACCTGGATCCATCATCTAGCTGTGTTGGAACTGTCTCTCCCTGAAATGTAAAAAAAAAAAAAAAAAGAACATCTGGGTTTGACATAATAATTGCTTTTCAGCCATGAAAGTATGATGTGCAAAAAAAACACATTTGCTAAACTCCTTTATAATCTGCGCCTGACAACATGAGGTGACTTCTGTCATACCCTCGATGGATGTAGTTAATAATATTTTCTATATGGCACCAATTCACAGCAGCCATAGAACGGTTCATCACTCTGCCCTTTTATTAACTAGAAACATACATGTGCTTTCAAAACATCACCATTACAGAAAAAAAATTAATACTGAGCCAAAATGGCCACCAGATTCTCTTGTTTTTCGTTTACCATAAACCCCCAGAATCAGAAACAAACATGGAGAAGCAACTTTGAGTTTCTACAAACATTTTAGGGTTTTAAAGTGGAAGTTTTGATATAAAATCTGTTTTTTGAGTTTTACAATATGTTATAATGTTATTCTCCCATTAAAAAAAAGTACCTGGAGTGTTGCCTTGATTCTTTCATGTATTTTTGAGAAATCCTTGAATTTCCATGGCAACCACACTGGGTGCCTAAACTCCTGCTCATACAATGATCTGCCTATTTCCCCAAAGCTCCACCATGGAGATGCTGCAGACTCCAAAATGTGTCTGCTCCCCTATCTGGCTCCCCTAGACTAGTGGCAGCAGCTATTAGCAAACACTTGGTGGAATTGCGCAACTGCTGAACTCATCATATGAGTGAACACTCCTGAAGCATCAGTGGATGGCATGCATTAATGCTTCTCCATGCATCTGCTTCTTTTCTGAACCTGAAGTGTCAGAAAAGAGGCAGAGGCCTGTTTCAAAACATGAAATTCAGCTAGTCATATAGTATATTATATAATCCTATTTTTAAGTTATGTTTGATATTCACAGCACTTTCATAAAAACTGAAGGTCAGTTATTTAACTGCACTATAAATGGCTGTATGTACCGGGAAATTACATAATACCTCTTCTTCAGCAAACACATTTTTTAAAAAACTATGAAAACTTAGAAGGACAGGATTTTGTCCTTCTCCAGTAATTGGAAGCTTTTATGTACTTATATGGTTTGTTTAGCTCAGAAATATTGTTTTAAAATAACAAAATAAACAAGGAATTTGGAAAGGAGTTTGTGTGTTTATCTCTGCATGCTTTGATCAGTGTTTGGACTTTTAGATTGATGTATAACTGTGTGTCAAAGGATTTATACAGTCATCACCACAGAACCAACAGCCTCACAGTCACTTCCCAAGGAGGAGAGAAGCAGCTGCTGGCCTTCCAGAGACCTTCGAGAGAAGATGGAACCTGGAGCAGAAACCCAAGTTGGTTCTGAAAAAGCTGACTGGCCCAAGCGTAGGCACTCTCTTGCTCTGCTCTATGATCATGGCAGTTGTAGATGGAAATTGAAGGGTCCTGTTTATGCTCTCTTCAAAAACCTTTCCTTACATTTAAGAGAAGTATTCAGCTGATGTCTGCCATTTGCAAAGTAGCCAAAAACAGTGATGGACGATGAAGCCGCTTGTCTTAGATCACTGAGGGTTCATGTCTGCTTCATAAACCTGCTGGTAAAGACCATCGTTGTGTTCAAGTTGTGCTAAAAGGAGTTAGCCTATCAGTAAAGCTTTTAAGCCTAGAATAGCACCTCAATGCTAATCATGTTGCAGCAGCACAGACGTCCCCAACGCCAATATCAGCATCAATAGTCCACATTTCTAAAGAAGAGCCATGAATGATCAGGAGTTCCTGAAACATTTTATAGTTGAATTTGTATAATAGTACTTTTTACCAATCTGATGGTTAAACAACCTGAATAACAGATTAAAAACAAAAAAATATAGATGTGATATGTCTATTTATTCAATAATTTACCAGCACAAAAGGGTTTTTTGCATTTCAATCTCACTTGATTGAAATGCGAGTGACATTAATTTATTACAAACATAATTGAGTCCCACCACTAATTTTTTTATATAATGGAAATAGTCTTATCTATTCTACTTAGGCATAAGATACCTGAAAAAGACAATTTACTCCTTTAGTTTGATTGTTGTCTGATGTAAAACTGGGGACAAAACATAATTTATGACACTTATAAGAACTTTTACTGAATGCATACAATTTAATTGCCTGGCACATTCAATGCTGCAATTCATTCACACAAACTTCCTTCCATAGATCCAGACAATCAGTTTGTGCTCATCAATGTTTCTGTGTCTTCGTTCTTTAAAATGGAACAACGGGGGGAAACGATCGTTCAGTTGTTACTCCCCCCGCCTCCTCAGTGAAAAACTCTAAAACCTAAACTTCCGCATCACAACCCCGGCATGATCGCATTGAGGTTTCATAAACAAGAGTTCAGTCAGGAACTGGTTCAAGATGCGACGCTTTGCACCGCATTTTCATTTCATAGCCTGTGGCCATCTTGAAAAATGTGACGGTTAAAAGTGGGACTCGAACAAAAAAGAAAACAACTGATGTTTGTTAATGCTCTGCAGCCTGATGGAGCGCGTTTCATGTCTCGGCCCGCTCTCTCCCAATATCCTCCAGCGACTGTTGGAAGCCCCCTAGACCCCCGTCAGCGCAGTCACTGATTCCAACAACCCATGCCACCAGGCTCCCATTTTTGTACCATCGACCCAGATAAGAATGAGTGAAGACTATTGTTTGGAACAGCAGTCTGTGTAATTTCACCATTAGTCTCAATCAAAGACAACAAGCCTTCGGGCGTCTGTGGTGTGTACGTGTCTGTGCTGCTGGACCTCGTAGTCTCTAGAAGGGAGTAATAAGACACTCGCACCACAACCCTGGGGCCTTAGAGCTGAAGGAAAAGAAGATGAAAAGAAAAGCGAGCAAGAAATAGAAACGCGAATCAAAAGGAAGGAAGGAAAGAAAGAAAAGGGAGAGAGGGGAAGAAAGAAGAGCTGAGGGATAAGAAGTTAAACACAAAGTGAAGCAGCACGCAGAGGAAACTGTGAGTGAGCTCATGAAAAAAATTGCAAGAAAATCTGAAATGGAGCATCTTAAAACCATTAGATTCACACGGTTGTGTCACGATACACACACACACACACACACACGCACACACAGCAGTGAGGGTGGCTTCCAGGCATTTTGGCTTCTTAGAGTTGCAGGCTTGTGTGTCTCCCGTTTCTCTAACCAGCGCACCATGCAGCCCTAATCTGTTATAGGCCTCAGCTTATAAGCTCTCGGAGCAAAAGCATAATGCACAAAACATTTCCCTCTGGCTAAGTGCTATGTAGGTCCTTGGGGAAATCCAGATAGGTTTGCGTGCTTTCACCAGGCACGTGCAGACGTACACTCCAGTGAACAATGAGGCGGGACGGGCGGAGCTAACACGACCTGCGGGCGTTTAGTCACTCCTTGGGTGTTCGGCAGCGGTGGGAATATGATTTAATAAAAGGGACTTGGGAGACGGCGGTGGGACGTCGGCAGGAAGACGGAGGGAAAAACGTGGAGAGGGGAGGAAAAAGCAAAAACAAACAGGAGCCAGTGAGGATAATGATGCTGATGAGTGCAGTTATTATAATTATCCCGCTGGTAGCAATAGGCGTCTCAATGTTGACTTGAAGATTTCTAAAAATTGCCATGGTAATGACGACGATGCTGCTGATGATTGTGATTTTCCCCTTAATTGAGATGACAATAGTAAATCCACATGAGAACAGCTTGTCTGACAATAATAACATGAGCTAAGAGTTAATTTGTAATTTTCCCACAGTGCCAAACACACATAATAATGTACATTTTCTAAACTTAGAGTTGCAATATGTAAAATTGTTTACATCTTTGTTTAAACTGTCACTATGTCGTGACAGTACAGTATGACATGGAAAAATAAATAAATCAAACTACTCTTACTTCTCCCAGTGCTAACTAGAAACAACCAATCAGAGCCAGGAGGCGGGTCTTAATGATTCCTCCTTTCCCCTTGCCCTTGGTTACGATACGGTTTCTGTCCGTCAGCAGAGTCTGTCGTGAATGCTAATGCTAGTTAGCATGGCCGCAGATAATGGTGGATAAAAAATTTTCCTGTAACAGTGAGTTGTTTCTCAATCAATTAATCAATCAATCAAATTTTATTTGTATAGCACATTACAGCAGCAAAGCATTTCACAGTGCTTTACCTCATAATAAACACAAAAACACAAAGTCATGCAACATAAAATCAATCAAAACATTACATTAAATCAAGTACCATCATTAAATTAGTGATTGATTACGTTTCAAATACAAATACAACAGGTGGGATTTTAGTCGAGCTTTAAAGAAACTCAGTGTTTCAGCTGTTTTACAGTTTTCTGGAAATTTGTTCCAGATTTGTAGAGCTTGTAGAAGCTGAATGCTGCTTCTCCATGAACCAGAAGACCTGAGAGGTTCTGGAAGGTTAATACAACAACAGATCTTTAATGTATTGTGGTGCTGAGCCGTTCAGTGATTTATAAATTAACAGTATATTAAAGTCTATTCTTTGAGCTACAGGGAGGCAGCATAGGGACTTTAAAACTGGTGTTATGTGCTCTTTCTTCCTGGTTTTATTGAGAACGCGAGCTCTGCCATTAGAACATAGAGCAGCACGTTCCTGTGATTGATTGACAACGTTAAGACCCTCCGCCTGACTCTGTTTGGTTGATTTTGACCAGAAGTTGTTCATTTCTTCAGATGAGGTGAGGAGCTCGAGTTGTTCACAGATTATCTGGCTCATATTAAATTGTCATGACATGGTAATAGTTTCAATAAATATGGAAAAAAGATCCATCCATCCATCCATCCATCCATCCATCCATTTTCTTTACACCCTTGTCCCTAATGGGGTCGGGAGGTGCTGGTGCCTCTCCAGCTACGTTCCGGGCGAGANCACTCACACCTAGGGAGAATTTAGAAAGACCAATTAACCTGACAGTCATGTTTTTGGACTGTGGGAGGAAGCCGGAGTACCCAGAGAGAACCCACCATGCACAGGGAGAACATGCAAACTCCGTGCAGAAAGAACCTGGGCCGGGAATCGAACCCAGGACCTTCTTGCTGCAAGGAAACAGTGCTACCAACTGTGCCACTGTGCAGGCCCATGGGAAAAAAACATAGTGCAGCTTTACATGTAACATATTACAGAGACTGAAGAGTTTATTTTGAAGTTTGGATGGACGAATGACAAGTTTTAGACCTTTAAATCTTGAGGGAGCAGAATTAATGACAGAGTGTTTTCGGAAGGCTACCATCAAGAGATTCAATCAGCGTGTCATTTCATCTTCTTCGGCAATCACTCCTCTCAGCTCAGCAAGAGAAACTTTCCATCAGCCTTTGGGCTTGTGGACAGGAACATATTGGATTTTAATCCTCCAAATTACTGACACTCTCTCCAACACACTTTCTTAAAATCCTTTCCTAAACAGAATGAAGTGGCTTTACTGGGAACTGTCTACATGTGGCACACTTTTCCCTAATCTGAGTGTCACAGTTTCTGATGGTTCACAATTTTATTTTATTTAAAATTTCTTGTCACATTGAATCAGGGCCCAACAGAAAATTAGAAAGATATCTAAACTATAACTATTCTCGGGGGAGAAATTTGGTAAAAAAAAAAAAACAAACAAAAAAAAAAAAACAAATTAAAGCAGAAGTACTGGTACTGATATCAATTCTTGCAAAGTATCTAAAAAAGAAGTTTTTATGAAATATTTTGTTCTCCATAAACTCTCATCACTTAGATTCTCCCTTTAAATAATTGGTTCTTTTTCTACTTTGTTGCATCATAATATTGCACTTTAAGTTTAAACCAGTAAAAAGTAAAAAAAATAAATAAAATCCACCCATTCAAAAAAAAAGGAAGAAAACTTTTAAATTTTGACCAAAGGTGCAACAACAAAAAAGATGTGGACCATTGTCCTGCTTTAGACATTGGTGACCAAGCAGGACAATGTCCCATTCGTCATGCCACCAGTGACCAATAAACAGCAAAGACTGTCATCAATAATAATCATCTCATACCATCTACATGCCAACTGGTTTCTGGGAGCCACGCCAAGAAAAAGCCTCATTTGTCTACCACCACAAAGGTAGATGCATGAAGTTGGCTAAGCTGCTCAGTTGGGAAATTAATTGAAGACATCTGCTTTGGTTGGACCTGACAAATACTAAACCTTATAGAAATAAAACCTCCAGGTGGAATTAGTGGGAAATCCAGGGTCAACGTGTGCAAAAACGTGACGGTGGAAGATTTGCGATACTGTGGGACAACAAAGGACCAAGTGACCTTGCTAGTGATGTTTGATGAACTTTTAAATTGTCAATGTTTCAAAATTTAAAAGGACTCTACCAGTAAACAATGAATAGATTATAATTGGGTCTTCCAATTGGAATGGAAACAAATATTTGTTTGCCAGAAACAAAATTAACCTTTTTCCATCACCATAAGTTTGAAATTACAATTTCTTTTCTTAATTTCTCTTCTTTGTTTTTGCCTCAAATTTATTATCATTATTGGGTTATGGTTACTAAACCCATAACCCAATAATCCAAGACTAAAACTTCTAATCATCAAGATGAGTATCTTGCTAAATGTCCAAAAACCTGTTGCGTTACTTGAACCCCGGGCTCCCACGCAGGTATCAGTTTGAGGCTAATTAGACCTCTGATTAAATGAAAGCTGGCTGGAGCTGCGCTGTGAATTAAGTACACGAGCTAATTAGAATCACACCGACCAAAGGACGAGCAAGGAGGTTGTCAAATAAAAAGCCGATTTGCACCCACACACACTTCAGAGGCCACATCAGCCATCTTGAGGGAAAACACACCTGTGAAGGCAAACCACGACCCAGAGCGAGACGTTCTGTGTAATTCCTATCATTCTGCCGCTAAATAAAGCTTTCCGCTTTGTTAGCTCGTACTCAGTTTATTTTTAAAGAACATGTTAAATGCCACAGACTGCTAACTAGAATAGCCCACTCAGAGCACTGCACTTCAGAGGGTGTCATTATCTGAGTCCTCTGAATCTGCCCGGTTACGAGAAATTTCAGAGTTCATTGGGGCTATGATTAAAGGATTCACGCTCCAGTGTACTTGTTTAATCAGATTTTAATAAACTGATTTGCATAACCATCAAAACACCCACTTGGTAATTACCATGTGGTAAACATTATAATTACCTCAAGATGCTTCAACAGATTGATCAAACTTACTAGTGAGCTTATTATCCCTGTTTTAATCTGCTGATGAGCTCATATCTTGTTTCCTGACATATCAAAGAAGAAATTATCTGTGCTTTCTTTCCTCCTAAATGTTAATTGGATGTACACCTACAAATATGACAAACAATCCAGATTGTTTGTTTTTTGTATCCATGGCTACGTTCACACAGCAGGCAAATGTGACCCAAATACAACTTTTTCTCCGAAGTCTGATTCCGATCTTTTCACCCCAAAAAAGTTCAATCAGCAGCACTAAATCAGACTGAACGGTCATGTGGCATTTGACCTGATTTTTACGTCACTGATGGGAGACGTGCATCCTGGTTCTTCACCAGATGAAGTCGGATGTGATAGGTCCGGATTTAAACAATGACTGTTGCCCATCCAAACTCTACAGAAGTTGCAGTCAATGCTCCACAAGAGACTGCGACTGTTAGCTGGTTTTTTATACTATCAGATTCTTCCGTCTTGTTGTGATCTTGTGACATTAGTGTCAGTTCCTGTTGCTCAACAACTTCAAAATCAATCCATGGAAAGCGGCGTCCATTATTACTCTGGATCCTGCTTTTTCTACAGAGGGCTGCTGTGTGACGTCTACCGTCTTCTCATGCTGGTCACCATGGGGTCGTAAACTATTGTTTAATTGTAAGTTGTACTCAAATAAAAGTAGCACTACTTCAATATATTTTACTCAAGCAAAAGTAAAAAGAAGAATTTACTGAAGAGTAAAAAAGTATTGGGTAAAAAGTCAACTCAAGCTTTGATACTTTAATGATTGATCAAAGTATCAATCATTTAACATTTAAAAATTATATAATCATACGGACCAAACTATAACGTTAAATGGAAATTTTACTATTTTAAAGACCAAAATGACAATAATTCATATTGTTATAATTAATTTTGTCATAATTGAATGACAAAAAAGTATTATGACGAATACTGTCGTAATTGAATACTTATGTGTAACAACAAAAATCAGGCAAAGGAATATTTTTTCCTTTTCAGTTTCTTTCAAAATAAAAGTTATGAAACTTTAACAAAAGCTGCAGGTGTGTGTCTGTGTCTGGTGAATTTTTGGTTGAAACATTTTGTCATGTTCTGTGTTTTTCAGTGTTTATTTTTGAGTTTTCTGTGTCTCTGAGTCTCCCTGTTGTCCCGTCCGCCCTTGATTACTCCCAGGTGTGTCTCGTTTCCCTGATTGCCTCCCCGTGTATTTAGTCCCTCCGTTGTCTTTTGTTTCTTGTCGGGTCCTTGTCAGTTGTCAGTCGTCTGATGTCACCAGTTTTTACTTATGTCCATTCGTGTGCCGAGTGCTACCTGTAGTGAGCCTCCTGTTTCCCGCTCAACAGTGCTGCCCCGGTTGTGGACTGTTTATCTCCTGGTTTGTTCGTCATTAAATATTCCTCTACATTCATCCTGCCTGGGCCTCCTGGCGTCTGCCTCACCTCCTCACTACCACACCACATGACACATTTTTGTTCTTCATTCAGTGAAGTTAGTCAAAATGGATGGAGAATCCAGACATTTTACTCAAGTGATATTAGAGAAACTTCATAATAAAATTATTCAAGTAAAAGTACAGCATAGTAAAAATACTCAAGTTTGGTTTTTTCCAAGTAAAAAGAAAAAAAAAAACTTTTAAGAGTTTGATTAAAGGATAAATTATGTTTATCTAAGTAAATATAATTTACTTACATTTATCCTGTCTATTCTGGACAAGACGTAGCTACATCAACAGATTAGTATCGTTGGGCTGAACTTCCATTGTTCTGTCAGAGATGCCTATCTTATTGGGATGAGTTCAACAAGATGCCAGAAACATCCCTCACACATTGTTGTCCATATGACTTCAGTGTCACACAGCTGCTGTACTTTGGTTATGTGAATCTTCTCCCAAAGGTTAACTCCTTATGGATGATGTTTATGGTGCAAGACGGCTCCACTGTCTTGTTCCTGCTAAACTCTGACATCTTAATGCTGCATCTGAAGTTGGAGCTCGGTGGATCAGGAAGCGTTTCCCCGCCACGTTATTGGGCCGGTGTGAACGCTCGCCTCGGTTTCAAGTTGACAGCTGACAGGAGTGGGACCCACTGTGGTCTTCTGCTGCTGTAGCCCATCTGCTTCAAAGTTTAATGTGCTGCACATTCAGAAGTAGCATTCCACATACCTCAGCCGTGACCAATGATTTTTTTGAGCTTTTTATTGGCTTTCTGTTGTCTCTGCTGTACATTCTCTGCATGCAAAAAACCCAAATAAAACAACAAAAAAAACTGGATATTTACTTCTTTTTTTTTTTTCTAATTTCTCACTATTAACGATTTACTGTTAGAGGCTTAAATGTGTCTCTGCCATGTGACTGGAGGTTACCAAGAGGCAAATAAATGGGTGAACCCAGTAAAGTGTCGTTGAATGTGAACATCCTCGTGTTAAGTTTTCAGAGTGCCAGAGTGTCAGCTTTTAAGTTTAAATGTGCAAAGTTGGTGTAAAATTAGGTTAAGGTTTGGTTAACTGCATGGAACGGTGCATGCGTGTGCGTGCGTGGCCGTGCCGTGCGCGTGCGTTGCCGTGTGCGTGCGCGGCCGTGTGCGTGCGTGGTGCGTGCGTGGCCGTGTTGGCTGTGTGCGTGCGTGGCCGTATGCGTGCGTGGCCGTGTGCATGCGTGTGCGTGCGTGTGCGTGCGTGGCCGTGTGCGCGCGCGGCCGTGTGCGTGAGCTGGAAGGAAGAAGGGGGCTATAATTGTAACTGCAGCACATGAGAGGACATGCTGACTCTACTTGTTACAAAGTTAAAATGAGCTAGAAGAAAGTTTAGATGGAACCGTATTTCACAGCGTGGCTATGTGTGTGTGCAGGCATGTGTGTGTTATTTATTATTTTTTTGGATTTGTAGAAGAATTTACGTTTATTTTGCCCAAATGCACTTGAAAATGATCCAAAACGAAAATCTGCTCTTCTACTCTCACTTTCTAAAGAGCAGACGAATGTTGCTACATGTTGCTGTGCTGCTGGGAAATTGCTATAATTCGCTCCAGCATGTTTCAGCGGTGTTCAAAAATCCAAATCTAATTGTATAAATTATTTCATGAAGACGTTCTGTATTTCGAAGCTCAGCATTACTTTTCTTTAGATTCATGCAAGTTGTGGCAAAAATCGATATGTTTCAAAAACCTTTAGACCTTTGATGGACAGTTGAAACCAGAAGTTTGTTAAATCAGTTTTAGGTCAGGTAGAATCACCAAAATCATTCCTATATGCTAAATGCAACAGTGACGAGATTTATTTTTCAATTCAAAATCAGATGTTTACATACATTTCCTCAGAGTTTGGCAGAATTGCCTTCGAATTGCACGACTTGGGTCAAACATTTTGGGTTTCCTTCTACAAGATCAAAATCTCCTGAACACAGAACCCGTCTCCTGCTGAGCAGTGTGATGGTTGTACACTCCCATCATGTCTGCTCTCACATTTATTTAAATAGATGAACGCAGCACCTTCAGTTATCAGTAAATTGTTCCCAAACATGAACCAGAATTCTCTTCCTGATATCTCAGTGGATTTCTACAGAGCCGTCTGGTGACATGGCAGAAAATATAAATAAAACAGTGGCCATGTGTTCTTATAATTAAGTAATTCCCATGAAATAAGTTGTTCCTATTAAATATGAAGTCATGGCCACATTTTTATGTCCTGCTCCATAGATTTCCTTCCCATTGTGCCAAACTAGAGAGCATTGTGCTTCAGGTGAAATACATCCACAGGAGTAAACTCCAAGTAAATCAAGTGTCAGTTGAACCTATCAGAAGTTTTCAAAGTCATGACATCGTCTGGGCTTTTCATCATAGTTTCAAAAGATAAAGTAATTATTTTGTATGAAAGTTTCACATTTTGAAGACAATTGTCTCCACTTAGAGCAATCTGCGCATAGCTCTTCTACCAGTCAAAGCTTCGTCAACACGTCATAATCTGCATCAGATTCTGCTGCTCAACATGTTTCTCAGACAGCTCAGATAAAGAAGGACTCTCAGGTGCCTCTTTGGACTTTTAACGCTGTTTTCCTTTGTGTCATTATTGTTCCGGGTTCCGACCGGCTCTGAAAGGTGAGGAGAGCCTCAGTGCTGGTTGATCATCTTCGTCCTCCAATTGCAGCCGTTCAATTGATCGAGAGTTGTGGCGAATGTGTGTCGCTCACGACAGTAAAGTTTGATCTGAAACAAGACATTTAGATATAAAAATGGTAGAACTGTTTGTAATGTTTTTGTTTACCGTTACCCATCAGTATTAAAAGATGCTGAAACACTACAGCTATCAACGTGTCAGTTGGTTTATGAGGCGTTATACACTCTCGGTTTTTAGACGGCAATCCTTAACCCTCATTGATCTTTTTACATAACTGGAGTTTCCTACCTAATCTCAAAGTTGTTTTCCTTTTGTTTTTCGGCTTTTTTCTTTCTTTCTTTTTTTTTTTTTGCTTAATCCCTATCGACGGCTGTCCTGAGCTCAGTGAACCTCGGCTCTTAGGTCCATTGTTTCTTGCTCAGCACTTTTCTCATTGAATTTTCTGTCTTTGTGATCATTATTCAATCTGTGTTACACTTTTACTGGCAATTTCCTCTGTGAATGGCTGCACCGAATAGAGCAGAAAATTGTGCAACTATTCAGTAAGAAGAACATCATTTGTGGTAAGTCGTGCCCTGTGACAACGATCATTCAGTTTTACTATTCAAATCAAACACTTGACAAGACATGTATTGTTTCTTTCCCCAGAAGACTCTTGGGTAGAAATTGAATGTTAAAGAGGAAGGGAGCAATTTCTTATTGAAGTGAACTGAAGATGTCAGAGGTAAAAAAAAATGTAATAAAACAGAAGTGCCTTAAATTTACATTCAGATATCACTCAATGGAATAAGCACAAAAAGCTGTGAAATCAGTTCCATTTTACACAAAAGACAGTTCTAACCATCCACTATTTAACATATAGGATGTCCAATATATATGTAAAAGAGTACTGGATCCTAATATCACTAAAGACAAATAGAAGGCATGAAAATAATATAAAATAGGACAGATGGGGATTAACAATTCACTAACTCGGAATGTAATTATGAAAGAAAGGTTTGGTTTTGTGAACACTAGTGGTGACCATATAGATCAGTGTACCAAAAATTATTGGGATACAAACTAGGAATCATGTGATAGAATAAACTATAATTAATGAGATCTGTAAATTTAGAGAAAAAAAAAAAACTGTGATGTATTACTACAGCCACTTTTCCACTAATCAAAAAACATGTTACTAAATCAAACCATGATCTATATTTATTTAGACCGTGATCTATGTTGTTTACCATTCTGCCATAGAACTGACTACGTTTACTGTCAATGTTTAGATAGTGAATAAGTTTGGTTTTCAGAGCAATATGCATGCTTCTGAGGCTTGAGTTGTTTCCGTGATAGATTTCTACAAAGGGTTTTCTTGCCATCACAGTAAAAACCCCAACTTTTTTTTTTTTTTGTCACATATCCGGCGAGGTGTTGGCATTTTTACTGCTGCGACCTCTCATTCAAACGACAATATATTTTGGTGACAATGAGAAATAAAACTCACTATGATCAGTTTAATCTCTCGTTAAAGTGAAAACATTTGCAGCCTCCTCAACATTGTTCCTAATGTGCAATGGCTGCTTTCTCTGATGAAGCCATGTTTTTCACTGCAGCAATCAACACAGATCACTACACCATATCACTGAAGTGACTGGAGTTCTGGGTGGGACTCTTTGGTTCAGTACTGAACTGGATCGGGTCTTACCTAAAGAACGGGGACTTTTTAGGTTTAGTGGCCTGGACCTTCAGAGACACATAAAGACAAAGTTGGCCTTCCTTCACCTTTCATTGAAGGACTAATGTTCCTACAAGATCTTGAAAACCATGGCGTTCTCATGAAAACCAGGAAGGTTGAACAAATCACCCCAGTTTTAGAGTTCTTCTACTGGCTCCCTAGAGCTCTGAGATTAGACTTTAAAATACTGTAGTCTGTAAATCACTGAATGGCTTAGCACCACAATGCATTAAAGATCTATTTTTGTAGTGTAATATTTATTTTTCGCATTATGCAACACAGTTTGAACTGCCTTGTTGCTCAAATGTGCTAAATAAACAAAGCTGACCCGTGAAACTACTTAAATGTTGGTTCATACTCTTCTTGCAATTCTGCCATTGCAAGCCAAACAGCAAGGTCTGTTTTATATGTAAATGTTTAAAACTGGCTCCACACAAGCAACTGAACATTTGCTGGGCGTGTGTGAAGGTTTAGATTCCACATCTCTGATCTACTCGATGCATAATACCAGGTTACACTATTTCCACACACACACCACCACATGCAGTAAGGAGTTGGACACCAACACTCTTATCGTGTAACTGCCGGGCAGACCTGCAATCAAAGCTCTCACTCACATCACACAATCGCTAATCCACATGGGGCTGGAACCACAGAATTTATGTTTGTGGAAACTCACCTTGCAGAAACAAACAAACAAACAAACAAACTGTCCAAAGTTTGACAAAAACATGGAATTTTCTTGGAGTTCATAGAAAGGAATCATAGTGTGTGTATCCTCCTAATAAGAACAAGGTAATATTTAACGAGATAAAGATTACAGTTTAAGTGAACAACATATTAATAACTCTGCCAGGTAATTAAAAAAGGTTTATTTGTGTAACGCTCGTTAAGGCTAGGCGCCTGACTATGGGCAATCAGAAAGGTTCGGCTGAGGAGCCCGTGTGTGAATAAATACAATCAGGCAGAAAGTAAAGTTAAGTTATTGTATTTTGAATGTATATTTAGAAAGGTATTGAATAATAATAATAATAATAATAATAATAATAATAATAATAATAATAAAAATACTGTTTTCCTATAAATATCAACAATAAACACAACAGGAAGACAACAATAACAAAAATAAATAAAGAAATAAATAAACCCTGATGACACCCAAGAGTTTTTTCTCTTATTCAAGTCCAGTCCTTTGTATGCAGCAATTAAATGTCCATCAATCAACAACCTGACTGTTTTTAGTCCATGATCCTGGGCAATAGGTCCGGGAAAATAAAGCAGTTTGGTTCACTTAAGTCCTACCGCGAAGCTGCGGGGATCCGGTAGCTCGCCATCCTGGGTTGAAACCGGGGGTGAAAAAAAACCTGACCTAGACGAGGTCATACACAAAACAAAAATTAGCATTTAACCAGAGTTAAATGGTTAAATGCTAAACATTCAAACCAACTAAACATTCATAAAAAAATAACTATATTCCATAAAGTATTTCTCATGAATTATTCAAATAAATTTCAAGTTAACCACATTAATGTTACATTTCGAAGTCAAGTTACAGATCAATTAAAGTCACAGATATCAAAGTAAAGTGCACTTATAAGTTATATTTAAGTTAATTAGGATTAATTAACTTAAATACATTTTCAATAAACATTGAATTGGTCTCTGGTTAATTAACGGCAGTGTTCTGTTGGCCGTTCACAAAATCAAATGAATAATAACTAAAGATATTCCTAAAGGACAAAATCAAAGGGCTTATTTAAGAACATATCTTAATTCGGCCACATAAATAACATAAAGAGAATGGTGTTTTAGTGTACAAAACCATTTTAAATCACCAAAACCTCAATTTTAAGTGGGCGTGTTGCCACCGAGTTTCTACTTTAAAAAAACAAAAGACATAGAATCAACAACTCACCGTCGAGTGGTTGTCCTAAATACATCCAATATTAGTGATGGGTAAATGAGGCGTCATGAAGCGTTTCGACCCATAGCAAAACTGTATTGATACTGTGTCGATACTGTGTCACTGAATACTGACACCTGCTGGACATTAAAAATCCCTACAGGCAACGTAGTTGACAGACTGATTTGATGACCTAGTCCAGTGGTCCCAACCACCGGGCCGGCAAGAAATAATTAAATATTTCCGTTTTATGTATTATTTGAGTCTGGAGAATCTTTTATTT
>CAEFZX010007446.1:34380-54569 GCA_903066825.1 Alfaro cultratus | reverse complement strand
ATGTCACTAATATTCACAGCATGTCAAAACAACAGCTGCACAGCATCTGAACATGCTGGGTTTTTCCTTATAATAGTGCTATAATTCATAGTGCTTTGCTAAATCAGTGACCTTTTCCACTGTTGTTATGTAATAATCACAAACTTCCAAGAATTGCATTGTGATTCTGTGAAGCAGACCAACAGGAAGTTGTTTACTGGTTTTAAATATTATGAGAAGAGTACTAAAAATGAGAAAAGTTTATTTTATCTACATTTCCTGGGCTAAATAAAGAATAAAATCCAACACTGCTGCAGTTTATCTGTGTTTAACTTAATCGCAGTATGAATACAGCTGGTTTCTGAAGGTTTTAGAGGTTTATTGGAAAACATTAGGAACATGGATACCAAAAACAAGGCTGGACAGAGCAGAAGCTGAAAACCTGATAAATACTCCAACAGCTGTAGGTTAAAGTTTAGATCAAAGTCTAAGCACATACTGTAGCAATACTTTACACACAGATGCTGAATTTCAAGTATGACCAAGCATGAAACAATTTGCATTGAAAAATATGGAAAAATGTAGAAAGGTTTGGTAGACATATCCCAAAAGGCTCGAATATGTAACTGAAATGAGTTCTGACTCAAAATGACTAAACAAATTCAGGCCACACCTATTTTTCTTTTTTCTTTTAAAGGAATCTTTTAAACCATGTATTTTTTTTTCTTCCCATCGCGTTATGTGAAGGTTGAATGAGTAATAAAGATAAAAAAAGAACAGATGTTGTGCCGTCCTGTAAGCCTATGTCCACAGACAGTGAGTCATTGACGTTTTAGCCACTTGTTGTTTCCAGAAAGACAACAAGCTACTCAAATGAGCTCATTTGAGTAGCTCATGCTACTCAAATGAGCACATGAGTAGCATGTGCTCATTTGCACGCGCTTTACTGAATGAGAGAGTTGGTTTCAAACTCACCCGGACTCCTCCTTCCAGCTGTCTTTATCTTTACATTGTTGGGACATGTTTAAAACTTTCTCCAGCTCCTGAAACACACCCAAACCAACATTGCATGAGGATCCGGACAGCAAAACTTCTCGATTTCTTTTGTTTTTTAAGATCTTGAAGAAAACACAAACAGATGTAGGTACCTTTATACAAGACACATGGCTGCTTTGGTGCCCATCTTTCTCTAACAGAGCAGGATCCTCGTCGGGGTTGGGCTCTATAAAGTCATACAGATCCTGATCTGATAGAGGGAGGAAGCATCCGCGTTCATCACACAACTGTCACATTTTAGGCACTTCATTCTATAACCCCCATGTGTCTCTGTTATTGCTGTCAAAGGGAATGTGTGATACTTATTTTGGGTAACCTTTGCAGGAGTCCATTTTGGAGAGCAGGGACAGAGCGTCGGCGCGGGCCGTCTCTGAGACCTGTGAGTGGAGGCTGACCGTGTCGTCGTCTGAGGGCTGCGGACGACATTTAAGAACAAAAACAGCCTTACTAGAAATTACTTTTATGGGCTGGTGATGCAATACAGAACATGCATTAGAGTGGAAATGATACAACGTAAAGATTCCTTTTACTTGCTGTATAAAACGTATTTATTTGCCTTAACTTTCATCAAGCAAACCACAGACATCTGTGGTATGATGCCTTTGACATGTCGCAATTCCTTTGCTCCGAGGCACAAACTGAAATGTTACCAACAGGTGAATTAGGGTATATTATCTCTCCTGTCAGCTCTGATTCATTAAATTATTTCAGTAAATATTCCTCTGCCACCTGCCGCTGTTTCTCCAATCAGCCTTGTAGTCATATACAGTTGAAACCCGAAGTTTGCTGACACGACATACAAAAACAGTTTTAGATCAATTACGATTACCAACATTTTTTCTATTTGCTAAATCTCAGAATAATGAGAGAATTTGTAAGGCAATTTTTATTACTTTCTTCAAAGTCAAAATACAAACACACTTCATTAGTATTTGGTACCACTGGCTTTAAACTGTAAGATTTGGATATTTTTCTCATAAGCTTCTCATAGTTGGCAGGAATTTTGGCCCATTCCTCCTGACAGAACTGGTGTCGGCCATGTTGGTAGGCCGCCTTTCTCGAATTGCACATGACTTTTCAGCTTTGCACATAAATTTTCATTAGGATTGAGATCAGGGCTTTGTGATGTCTGCTCTATAACATTGACTTTGTAACTCTTGAGCCATTTTGTAACCATTTTGGCTGTTTGCTTTGGGCTGTTGTTCATTTGGAAAACACATTTGCACCCGAGCCTCTTCTTCATGTCAGTCCAGAAATGACGGTCTTTGTCCCTGTGTACATTTTCAAACATGAATCTGGCCTTTTTATGTTTGTTTTGAAGTAATGGTTCCTTCCTGGCTGTAGGACTCATTTAACTGAGGATAATCACACATTCTTACTATCTTCAGCCAGTATCTTCACCAGGTCTTTAGTTTTTGTTTTTGAGTTGATATGTACATTTCAACGCAACTCTCTGGGATCTCTTAGAGTGTGTTGAAATTTTTGATTTTGGAGAAAGTAATAAAATAATTGCCTTCTCATTATTGTAATCCTTGGTAATCCTAAATGACCAAAAAAAGGAAACATTTTATCTGATTTCATGTCAAACAGTGTCAAAAAACGCAGATGTCTTTTCATATAATGTATGCAAACTTCTGATTTTAATGGTACATGTTGCGTGATTGAAGTTTGATGTGTCTATAATTTCCTTTTCACCCTCTGGCGGTTCGCCGCCTTCCATTTTTTGCTTCAACATTTCTGTGCCTGCTGGTTTTGTTTTGCAAGTTCAAAGCTAGATTGACAACTTAGAGATACCAATCTTTTTCTCTTCAGCTCTGTCTGACAAGACGTTGTGTTATTTCAGCTGGCGCAGCCTAGGAGTTTTTCCATTAATTATTGTAAGCATGGCAATAACAAACTAAGTGAGAACAACAGTCCTTTGACATCAGAGTAAAACATTGTAGTCCTAAAGTGTCTTGCAAAGTATGTATTACACTTTTCCCACATTTTGTCATGTTCCAGCCACAAAGTTTAACGTATTTTATTGGGATTTTATGTGATAGGTTAACAAAGTTGTGTATTATGAAGCTAAAGGACAATGAGAAATGCTTTTCAAGATTCCCTACAAGAAGGAAAATTGGAAAATCGGTATGTGAATTTATTTTTGGTTCTTAAAAAACAAAATAGAAAGAAACCAAAGGTTGTTTCAGACTCCTACACACTGGAGCACATCTGTGACCATCACCCATCGAAGTGTTTGAACTCTGACCTCTGTTGTAGACAGCCTCTTGTCACCATTGTCACTACCAATTCCAGAGTCAGGCCCATGATTCTTACTGGGATAAAAATCTTCCATGCTGGAAATATACAAAAAAGATTGAAAATGTTAAAATGAATAAACTACTAATTAGGTTTGGATACATATAACATAATGATGAATCTGTTGTTGCCTGTCAGTGAGGGGCTGTGGAAGACATCGCTTGCTGAGCGTCGGGAGGTCCAGGGTGTCTGGCTTCTTGTCCATTCTACAAGCCTGGATGTTCAAGTACTTGAAGATATGCACTTTGCCCTTAAGGCAAATCTGAAATGCATAAAATCCAAAACTGAACTCAGCTCACTGTCAATTACCACTGCAGAGAGAATGATCCCCTCTCAACCACTAGATGGTGCACTCGTATCAGGTTCATTTCATTCTTGTTTTATGTTTACAAGTAAACATAAGCACGTCTTACTTCATATATGAGCACGACGCTGGAGTGAAATAACACACCTGTGCAGGAGGAGACTGCATAGGATTGTTGTCCAGGATGATGTACTCCAGCTGCCTGAGTTTCCTGAAAGCTGGAGGAATCTCTGTGATCTTATTGCAGGAGAAGTCAAGTCGGATGAGAGGCAGATCTGCCAGCTCTGAAAAGAAAAAAAATGAAACCCTGATGCAAACAGCAGAATGTACAGAGGTGACAGAAATGTAGCGAACCCTTTTTCAACATTTCACCAAGTTCTAAAGTCCTTACACTGGCTCTTGTAGCTTAAAATCCTGTTGTTTATAAATCACTGAAACACCAAAACACATTAAATCTGGACGGTTGTCATAGCAACTTTCCAGACCTCTCAGATTTTCTGGTTCTGAGAAACAGCATTCAGCTTCTATGCTCCACAAATCTGGAACAAATTTCCAGAAAACTGAAAAACAGCCGAAAAACTGAGTTCCTTTATAAACCTAGACTAAAAACCCGCCTGTCGTTGTGGTTAGTTTAACAGTCTTCATGCTCCAAAGAAACAAAAATCACCATAATTTGGGTAATTAAAGTACGACCTTAATAAATTCTGACTAAATATGAACTCCAGTGGATTTAACCCTCTTTAGAGGACATTTTCTAACTTTTTCCAACCTAATAAAGCTCATTTCTCTTTTCTAAAGTATTTAGGAGCCAACTTTGCTTTTACCATGATGCATCATGGGAAATTACTGAAGCCACACAGGCGTTTTAAAAGCATTTCACGATCTAATAATGTGTAGGTTGTAAAATCCTTCATTCTCAAAAATCTTTATGTCTCACCAAATGAAGATATTTCAACACTGACAATGTCTCAGGTTGCATCATTTACAAAGTAAACAAGTGGAAACGGTTGATGCAGGTCTTAAAAGGCAACAGATGCATTTGTTGAAATCGATCTTAATGGGGTTTTATATAATAGTCTGCTTCCGGCTGAGTCAGCATTGACTGAAAACACTTCTTTCAATCAAAACTTATTTTTATTAATAAAAAAAGAAAAGAAAATTAATACAGAATTTTAAAAAACAAAGGAAATGCAAGAAAAACAAACACAATGGAGCTGGTAGAAGAAGGTTTGCCTGCTGAAGGTAGCTGGTGTTTAAAAAAGTCGATAGGGCCCCCTACTGAGCAAATTGATTACCCGGGAGGGTGGCTACAGTCCTGTTGACCTTAAACTTCTGGATAATATGTGGAACTGCAGTCACAGTGGCATCAAACTGCATGGATTTAGTCCGATAGCCTCTACCTTTAAAATGCTTGTCTACAAATTTATTTCTAATTTGTAGAGACTTTCAACATGTTGCAGGAAGATGGAATTGACTTTCCGTATCATCACTGTACTTATTGACAGTGACCAGATCTTGTTAAATGTGCACATTTTCAATAATATTAATATTTTAACTCTCTGTAGAAACAACAGCTGCTTGTACATTCTTGTTACACCTGATTAAACAGTAAGAAGTTGAAAAATAAATGAATTAATGAAAAATAAAACTTGACTTCATGTAATGTAAGACCTAGTGTAGAAAATCAGGGAATATTTAAAGTATTAAAATCAAGGCGATAGATTTTTTATGACTGCCCTCATTGACATACATGAAAAGGCAATGAATTTGTGTTTTGTTATGAATGAATATGGGATCCAGTTAAACTATTTCCACAATCCAGTAACAGTTTAGTTCATACTGGTCTTGGTTCTAAGGGAAGTGTGAGAAGGATTTTCTTAAAGGAGTCCCAGGGATTTAGGTCCCAAAACCATTTGATCTCGTTTGATTCTATGACGTTCTTTTCACGGTGGTTTTCATTTCATGACAGTTTTGATTACTTTCTGACAGTTTCTCATGAGAAACCTGCCTATAAAAATAACTAAACTGGTTTCCAACTAAACTGTCAGAAAGTAGATTTATTGTTCACTCAATCAGATTCTCATTCATCCGCAAAATGCAAAACTATTTTTAACAAGTTGCGTTCCTCTTGGTGAAATTTATGACTTATGTCACACAAATCAAATTTTTAATAGGTCACAAAACTATTAATCAAGTTTAGAGATCGAAAGCAGTTTGCAAAAGAGAACAGACAACAGACATGACAGGAAACACAAAACAAATGCTTCCAGCCAAGTGTATTTTGGCTCTAAGAGGTCAGTCACGCCTGCCAAAATCCACAACGCGGTGCTCTCACTATGCACCCATAACTCTGTGAGAGCTGCACGGTGAGATGCAAACAGAGCCTCTCAAAGTGATCACTGACCCTCGGGCAGCATGTGAAGACAGTTCTTCCTGATGTTGAGTTCACGTAAGGCTTGGAGCCTCCCCACCTGCGCTGGCAGGACCTGGATCTCGTTGCAACTCACGTCCTGGAAGTGGAGGAAAAATGTGGGAAAGCAGAAATACTCTTATCTGTCAATGTGCATCACATCATCGGGTCAAATGCACCAATGCCTAGGAAACGCTCACCAGCTCCATCAACTCTTTGGCCTTGCCAATCTCTTCAGGGATGGATACTAGCTTGTTGTTGCTCACAAGCAGGACTTTGAGGGGGAGATTGAACAGGTATTTTGGTAGAACCGACAGGAGATTTCGGCTGTGGAGGAAGATAAAACATTGACCTACATATCAAAACTGAGCATAGAGGTACTGGGAATTGAGTTTCAGTACAAAAAGAGGAATTGTCTCCTGTTTGTGTGAGCTTGTTTGTGCGCAAAAAAGCAGAACAAGAACCTGTACGTACACATAAATCTGCAAAACATTAGCTCTTACTTTGACTGAATGTAATAATAGAAACTCATGGCTCACCTGATGTCAAGATAAGTCAGCATCTGCAGATTGATAATGGCTTCAGGGATGGATTTGATGCAGTTGTGGTAGAGGTTGAGTGATTCAAGTGGGGCAAAGAGACAGACCTCTGGGGGGATCTCGGCCAGATGATTCTTGGATAGATCTACAGACAGAAACAGAAAAAGTGTTTACTTCCAACATGCAGAGGTAGGATACCCGTAAAAGCCTTTTTACGGTCCAGGCAACATCCCAGTGTTTGATTTAAACCCAAGAGGCCACGAGCGAGAAAGACAGATCAATACATCTCTGTGACAGATCAGTGGCTAACATGTCTACTTCATCGAACAATGGTCTAAAATTACAGAGGAGTCTGAAGCTTTGACTGTCTGAGTGCTGCTATGGCTGTAATATGTCAGCGCATCTATCATTGACCGGGAAGACTCAGTAACAGCCTTAGACTTGAGCTGAACTCAAGTCTTTTTCTTTGTTGGAAAGCAGCAGATGTGTTGTGTACTGTTGATAATTTGTGGTAAAGTTAAAGAAATTGGAGGCCTTTCTTCTTAATTATAACATTCAATTTGTTTAAAGCGCCTGTCTTACAGTAAACAGAGCCCAAGCCATAGTTTTTATGTGCAACCCATAGATTGCACATCCATCAATTGGCTACATCAGCTTAGTCTTGCAGAATCACTGGGGGTTGGTGCCTACCTCTAAAGGTCACCGGGAAAGAGGCAAGGCATACTCTAACCAGATCACCAATCAATCGAGCATGCACACACACACACCTGAAGACAATTTGGAAAGACCAGTTAGTTTGGATTGTGGGAACTGAGAGAACCCAAGCAAGCACAGGAAGAACATGCAAACTTTATACAGCAGACCACTATGCCAGAAAGCTAGATCAGTGTCAGAAAATTAAATCACTTCAATGAGCTCTTCAATTTCTGGCAAGAAGTATTCTCTAATATTCAGCTGCAACTCTTCAAGAACCTTGTTGACAGCTAGAAAAGTATGTAATATCAAACAGCAATTGCAAATGGAAATTAATCCGAGCATTATCTAGAATGTATGTAAATATTTAACTCTGTGTATAATTTTACACTATTTTATGGACAATATTTGCATAAAATTCAAATCAATTTGAAGTTGAAGTTGTTTGTTGTACAGCAAATATTCTAGCTAAAACTAGTATATTTAATATAAAGTAAATGTTTTTTACTTTACATAACACAGGCAAAGAAAAACAAATGAAACTGAATTTTAACAACAAGCTAACAATGCCAATTGAAGACACATTTACTAAATGTGTTAATGTGCAAAAGAGGGCATTGAATAGGGAGGCGTAAAAGGAGGCAAAGACACTGCTATGAACTGTTAGCTTGCACCTCAAACATTAATTATTTTTTTTTCAAACGAAGTTTTAAAAATTAGCACCAGCCTAGATGGTTTAACGGATTGCATTTAAAACCAAAAGACTTTAAAATTATAACGTAATATTTCAAAAATAACTCACCACATTAGCAATATTTTAAGCTGAACAGGCAATATATTTATAGAAGACATTGTTACAACTGTAATAATCAATGTATGGTATTTTAGCAACAGTACGACAGCGGCTCTTCAGTTTTAATTAAAGGCAACTGTAATATACAGTTCAGTTTTGTTTCTTTGTATAAACAATCTAATGTGGTAATTTCACTAATGGCCAATGAATATTTAATAACGTTAAAAGATTCTGCTTACATTTTCAGAACATGTTGAAACTCTTTCTGAAATGTAAATATATATATATTAAACTACATTTATTGAAGAAAGCCTTTTAATAACCGGTTTAATATAAGTTTTTATCATGAAAAGTGCTGACTTACATCATCACTTGTATCTACTGGATCCAGACCTGGATGTATTTTCACATCATTTGTCAAAGAAAGTATTTCAAATGCTTCCTAATTTATCACAGGATGAGAGACATTGGAAACTGCTGAATGAGGTCGGGATGGGAGAGGGAGTTATAAATTGAAGCTAATATTTTAGCCTGTATGCTAAATATTTTATAGCAAGAGGAATATGCAAATGCAAAGCTGAACTTAGATCCAGTAATTTTAGGACAGATGAGATCCATGCTCTTCTTACTGAGCTGATAAAGCTATTCTAGAGTACAGATGCAGATATTAGTGAAACAGAATACATAAATGAGAGCGTTTGAAATTTTTACAACTCTAACTTATTTTATATCCACATCTTTGGTTTAGAGTGCGTTGAATGCAATGGAAACATTGGACATTGTGTCCTTTTTTTTAAATTAACATTTCAAGGCTCAAGATAATGTGAAATTCACATCAGCTCCACTTGTGACACAATCAAGCATAAATCGTAATTTGAGTTAAGATAACTTTTGCTGAGATTTATTGTCCTCCTCTTTATATTCAGTGATATTCAGTCACACAGCTGCAACATACACTGTACACTGTAAACAATAATCTTAAAACAAGCTACAATAGTTAGCTAGCAAGCCGGCATATACACATATTTATATATTACTCTAATTCTCCGACCTCATCTTTGAAGGAATTTAAACCTTGATACCAGTATTCAAGCCATTCCTAATGCTAAATGAATTTGATTAAACTCAGTTCAGTCCTTGTGTAAAAGTGAAGAACAGATAGTTGGTTTGAAGAATAAGTTAATTTATATGTTTTCTTCCACTCATTGTCTATATGCCCTCTTATCTTTGCAGGGTCACGGGTATGAGGAACACAGTCATTGGGTGAGACATAGAATAAATCATGTAAATACCACCATATTAAATCCTACATTTTTCTGCTGCCTGTGTTGTTTCTCAAGGTTCCTAAGATATTGCTATAAAAACACAAATAACTTGTTTCCACTTAAAGCAGCATCCGTCCAAACAGGCTTTCTTCCATTTGCCTTCCAATAAACATTGATTTAATGGGTAGAAGTGTGTGTTTGGGTGTGTGTGTGTAAGTGCACAAGTGCGTGAACAATCTTATTTTCTGAATTATCTCCGGCTGACAAGATAATTAGAAACCTCTGTAAAGAGCTGCGTGACCTGAGATAAACAGAGAGCTTTCAATTATTCTGAAGACCCCCATGCTTTCTACTGAAAGAGTAAAGACTGCAGCGCTTCCATCATCTTAAAACCAGTCATTACATGTGGTTACCACTTTATTAAACAATCAGGCTGTTCGCGTAAAAGCAACTGCTCTAGCTTGGTTTGGATTCGCTTCACTTTTTAACAAGATTTGACAAATTTAGAAACCCTCACCACTAATTAACAGCGAAGATATTCACAGACCTCTCAGACCTGAACTCTAACAGTGATGACAGTCAGTAGAGCAAAGACAAAATAAGTGAAGAGGTTAAAGGAAACAGAAATTACCACAGGGAGCAACACCTAATGGGAGGTCGTGGGGTACACTCACTCTCCATTAAGAGTGGCCGCAGCCTCTCCCTGAGGCTCTGACTGTGATGATGTAACGCAGCTGTACACAGACTATCCACCTGCCCCACAACTGGGGATTCCTGCTTAGCAATGGAATCATGAGGGTTGATGATAGAACGATACGGGAGGAGGGATTCAGGGGTCTTTTGTACACGCATTTCTGTCTCCTCCTTTTCCAGACTGTGCACCATCTGCAGGCCGCAGCGGGTCTTTAATCCACCTGCTGGTTTGCTCAGAGCTCCCACAGGACAAAGCCTATGAGGCAGAGGAGCACTCCATCACGGATCCACTCCGCTGCACCCTTTACGCTGCATCGGCAATATATTCATTAAGGTTGGAAGTGCAGGTAATACCCTTTCTTCCTGTGACACAGCAGAATCTCCAATAATATATATCCTATCAAGGTTTAAAGCAAACTAAATGACAAGCATTACTTTTTTATGAAGTACCTAAAAATAGATTAGTAAGAGGTAACAGATTAATATTGAACAGTGAAGGCACAAACAGAAGAACTTCCTAATGGAAAGAAACATGATGCAAACACAATAATTAACCTGCGGTTAATTGTCAGCACCCTGCAGCAGAAGTGACCAGCCTATTTCTCTGGCATGCAGCAGCTTTTGTTCCTGCTGGTAATATGGGTCTTTGTCTATGAGGCCACTGTGTCAGGGGGCTGCTCAAAAATATGACGAACCTTCAGGATACCATGTATTGCTTATTAGCATGTTCACTCACTGTGGAGTGGGCGTTTCCATGTATTGTGCACACAGTAAGTACAGTAAGAATTGTAAGAAAATACAGTTGCATACTTCAGCTGTTAAGACATTTTAAGGACTCTGGATTTCATCTGGTCAGTTCTCTGATGGTTCAATACTTAGTGTGTTTATTAAAACACAGTTTGACATTCATAAAAACACATTTGCAGAAACACAAAAACAGGCTTTTTAATGTTTTTTTGGCATCAAAAGAACCACTGTCAAAAATGAGAATATAATACAATGTACAATACACATTTGATTGGTTAACACCGGACTGCTTGCTTAAAAGCAGTCCAGTTTAAAGCAGAAATCATTCTTGTGAAAGGAATGCAAAAAAAAAAGTAGAAAAAGGTTAAATTTAGGGACTATAGTTTAAATCATAAGAATCCAAAATAGGTCTCATTTTGTGGTCTGGTTGACTGACAATGTGTAAAATAAATAATCTAGGTGGCCAACTGACTGAAAATGTCCCATATTTTCTTGTTGTCTTAATCACACATTAACTTGGTTCATGTCCAGATCAAATACTTCAAGCACACTTCGTAAAATATTTAGCTGCCTTCTGGCCGTTTCTAGATTTTCATCTTTTCTCTAACCAGGGCCTGTAAGAGCTCGAGGGCTTGTGAAGGAATAAAATATAGGCTGAACACGAAACTCTGCAGACTAAGAACACCAATTCCCACATGTCTCTGAATCCAGCCCAATTCAAAACATTTAGCAGACTGTCACAGTAGCACTACCACTTTCAGGAAAGCATTCATCAACTGCAATGCTTTCCTGAAAGTGTGCCAGGTCTGTAAAGGGATTATGTGACCATGCATGAGTAGCTTAGTCCAAACGTAAAGGAACAGAAGAACTTACTTGTGGATCTGCAGAGTTGCAGCTATGGTAGCCACAAGGACTACAAGAATACTGCGTCTTGACCTTGTGCCATCGCTGTTAACAATATTAATATCCACCCACCCATCTATTGTCTATACCCATTTATCCTTACACGGTCATGGAGTGGAAAGACCGCAGGCTGGGATTCAAACCAAGGACCTTCTTGCTGCAAGTCCACAGTAATAACAGCTGTTCCACTTTTAATATCGCAAAGAACAGCTTGCAACGCATTAACTATCGGCTGGTTTATTCTAAGAAACTTAATGCACATTTTGCATGCCAACAAGTTATTCAGCCTTTTGGATGGAGGTTGATCAGTAGATGATAGAGGATGAAATATGGAATTATTCCAACTGGGTTTATCATTGCAGTTTTTATCAATGATATAATCAATAAATAATTTTTCACATCTTGCATTTTCTAGTTGTCACATGCAAAATGAACTAGTTCTTTTAAGCATCTGAACTTGAAATACTTCATAGATACATAAAGAAGATGTAAAATACTGAAAGAAATTGCATCTTGTTCTAAACATTTTTTTTATTTACTTGAAAAAATGGTGGCTCTGTTATTATTTCTTTGTTCTGACACAGTTATATTCTAACGTTTCTGTTTATTTGTGGGCAAAAAACTCAACTGACCATCTGTCATCAATATGACTGATTAAAAGGCAGGATTTATGGCTGGATACATGATACACACATCAAACACAAGTAAAACAATGAGACTTATTCACTATTTGTCTAATCTTTCTGTAATGGTTCTCACTCATCAATGTCAGATCATTTTTAAACATTTAGTGGTTTGTGTATTAGTCTACCAATGCACAGGTTAGAGCTGTAATATATCACCATGACCTCAATACTCCGCCTGTCGTTGAGACGATAGAATCAATCAGAGCTGCTGTAACATGAGAGCCATTAATGAAATGTTACACAAAGGTCTAAAACAAAGGTATATTTTATATTTTCTTCTCCAAGAAGCTCTTGAAATATGATTTTTCTGCCTCAAGCACTGTAAATAATGCAAAATATGAAGTCACTGCTGACTAAAGGAGCACGCTCATCTGAAGACCAATGGAATGTGCTTAAATTTTGATGTTTACGTATCTGTCAGTACAAAAAAAACTAACACCCTTCACAGCTGGCCAGTCCATCGCAAATACAAAACGTGATATTTTTTAAATTTAAAATAAAAAACTCAACTTAACAATTTGCTATCTATACCTATAAAAAAAATAAACTCTTATATTTCTAAGATAAGTTCAGTTCTGAAACAAAAACAGTACCGGAAGTTATAACTCTTAGAATGAGTTCTGAAAATTAAACCCTCGGTTGTATCCTGTTGTGTTTTTAGCAGCCAGGTCTCACGGAGCCCTGTGGAACGGCCTGGCCTTTTTTTTTATTCTTTTGCTTACAGATAAGAGGCCCTCTCAGTGTTTGCATGGGTTGATTATTAAATTAAGGAATTTGGCTTGGTTCGTGACCTTGTGCAGAGATCACCCTTCAAGATTCCAAGATCCCAGGAATGTGGTGACGACACATTGTTGGATTTACTCTGTTCACTCCACACTAATTAAAGGTACATAAGCCAAGCACATCTGTTTCAACAAACCTGTTGTTGCTGTTGTAGCTGTGAAACCCCTGAAGCAAACTCCCTCATTTGATGATTAAAATTCACTCATTCCCATTCATTTCAGTATTGGTATAAGAGAGGTTTTCTAAATGTACAAGGATTCTGTTTACAAACTACGGTAACACTTTATTTGCATAAGACTGATATGACACTGTCATTAACATGACATATCATCTGTTATGAACATGAAGGAGTCTTCATGAATGTTTATGACTGTTGTCATGAAGTGTCACTCTGTAAATAATGACACTTTTAATGCAAAGTTGTACTAAAACTTCCATAAAATGTCCATTAAAAGTGTCATTATTTACCAAATTCCATTTCATGACATCATAGACATTCATGAAGACTCCTTCATGTTCATGACAGATCTTATGTCATGTTTATGACAGTATTGGGCCAGTCTTATGCACACTCCAAATAAAGTGTGCAAACAACAATCTCTAACATGAGCCATTTTTAGTTATATACTGTGTATTTAATAATGTACTTCTTGGCAGTTGTTCTACACTTAGCTATAAAGTTGATTGCAAACCCTATTATGCACCTCACTCTCCCTCAGTCGGGCAAAAGTGCTTTTTGCATTTTGTTGTGTCACAATCACCAGCTTTAATGTTTTTATTGGGGTTTCATGTGATAGAGCAACACAAAATGGTGTATAATTGTGCAGTTAGTCCCTTTCCTTTGTCGTTATCAGATGTGCACAACACAAATTTGATCAAAGTTGGTGGGAAGTTGGATGAAGCCAAGTACGGGCAATAGTGAAAGAAAACTTGTTAGAAACAAAAGACTTAATGTCTTACAACCATAATGAGAGGGTTTATATCAAAACATATTTATGTGCTGGAGTATGTGGTAAAGGCTTGAAAATTGATGTTTACAGATGCTGTCTATCCAACAAACTCCCCAATACTCCTTGTGCTAGGTGGTTGTGTAAGCTCACAAAACTCTTTATAACATTTTGCATCTGGGTATCAAAGACCATCCAACCAAACACAGCTCTGGAAAAAATTAAGAGACCACTTAAAATTACCAGTTTCTCTGATTTCACTCTTTATAGGTAAATGTTTGAGTAAAATGAACATTGTTATTTTATTCTATGAACTACTGAGATTCTCTGAAATTCCAAGCAAACATTTAGTTTTTCTTTGCAGAAAATCAGAAATGGTCAAAATAACAAAAAAGATACAGTGCTTTCAGACCTCAAATAATGCAAAGAAAACAAGTTTATATTCATTTAGAAACAATAATACTAATGTTTTAACTCAGTTCAGAAATCAACATTCGGTGGAATAACCATGAGGTTGTCAATGGGGTTCAGAGCATTGGTCTCTTCATTTTTTTCCACTCTTCTTAATACCAATACTGTACATGCAGTGACAATTATGATTCATCATAATGCTGCATCAAGTCAGTGTAAGCTTGTTCTGTTAACCTGAATATCTGGCCTGTTCGGTGTGTTGCTGTCCTGCACCACAGCACAAGCTGAGGGCAGCGTCACAGAGAGCTGCTGCTTTTTCTCATGGGAAAACAAGCTGAGTGGCGACAAAGTGCTAGTAGCGCACAGCAAACAGGCACTCATGTGTTAGATAACTTCTCTGCTCCAGCTGAGAGGCTGATCTATGGAGGTCACCTGTTAAATTCTGGAGCAGCCATGTTTTAAAGTAAAACAAAACTTCGTAATAGAGTTAAGGTTAAACAGACACATATTACAGTTGTTGTAAGAGGACCTAAAGTTAAAGCGATTCATTTTTAAGAGCAATGTGTTTGAAGATGGAAAGAAAATTAAAGTGATCACTTCTCTCAGATTAGATGTAAATGAGTTTCTTCCATCAGTTAGTCTGAAACGCAGGCATGTAGCACCTTTTGTTGCTGGCGTACAGGGAGGTGTTGATGTCTTTGTGCAAGTGAAAGTGTGACTTCCCTCTAGCACAACCCTTTATTCAGAGTACCGACACGCCGACATGAAATGAAAGTGAAGACACAGCAGTTTTTTCGGTCGCTGGATTAGTCTCTATGAAAAGTAGAGGCTTTACAGGCATGAAAGAGTCTATTTGTATCTCTGATTTTCATACCTGGAATATGTCATGCTCTGGAGATAACAGATGGCAATCATAAGTCTGGATTTAGATCAAAATGAGCTCATTGTTACAACAGCATGATGAACAAAACACCCAGCGTTTCAGACAAAATGCAGACCGTTGAAAGTCACTTTATTCTCTCTTCTTGTACCAATGTGGAATGAGGAAAAGTTAATAAAGTCAGTTGGAGCAGAAAATTAAGTGTCCTTGAATAAAAAGAGACATTTAACAAAATCTTTAAACTAATATTCCTGCTCTCATCAGACGCTCATTATTTTTTATACAGCTTCTGGTGCTTCTTTTGACTTCAGATGTGTCAGTTCATTAAAAAAAAACCTGCTTCAACAAACTCCCTGGGGCTGAGGGGTGTAACGCAGGCCAGGGGCTCATCAGAGGAATAAGCTGCTGATGATAAAGTGCCGCCATATGGCAGGTGGACACATCAGAAGACGAGACGTTCACTGTGAGAATCAGCGTCTTCTGGATAACAAGGATAAAGACTGACATTTTCATGAAGATTATACTCATGTTCTTCATTTTTGCTTATTTAATGAGTAAGATTTTTTCTGTGTTTGAGCAGAGGAGATCAAAATGATGTTAAAGTATTTGTGTTTGGCATAATAAGAAGAAACCGTGCACTTTATCCTACACTTTCCAGGCTTTTTGTTTATGTCAATACTTTTAAACTTAATTTCTATAATGCAAATGTTATTACCAACTGAAACGAGTCAATGAATCAATCAATAAGACAAAAATTATCCAATTCCTATTGGCCCATCTCTACTTACAGATAACATAATTAGGAATAAGTTCAGCTTTTTTGTTTGAAAACCAAACCTATTAGATTATGTTATGCAAATTGTTGCTAATCTTTGACTAAATGCCATAAAATCTAGGTATTTTTACTCAAGGTTATCCTACCTTGAGAATCTCATTCCTGCCATGCTCTCATGTGCAGCATTATAGAAGCCCAGTGCAAACCCTGAATGTCAAGTAAAACTTAGTATGTACGGTATGGCTCTACTAACATAGCGTGACTGACCTGACTGCAGCATAAGGTCACCTTTCAGGCAGAAACCATTAATAAACAAGCCTAGAGAAAATATAAAGACAAGCCAGCTCCCCTCTTTCTGTTTGGCACATTCTAAAATTTATGGATCTGTATCAGCACAGGCATGCATGCAGCCAGGGGGTGAGGCTCTGGGTACCCTTCATCTTTTGTCTGCCCAAAACGAAGAAGTACCCTCAGTGCGTGCCACATGCACCGCACAAAGGATACGAAGGGTGCAAGGAATGTGTAACTTGGTTCATTCATAATTTGCTTCCTGGTGCAAAATGAACTGAGTCTTCAGTCCAAAGCGCTGCACAGCGCCTGCTTGTTGGGTGCGCCTGCCGTCTCATTCATGTCTCCAGGGGAGATATAATAATGAAAGCTACTGGCGTCGGGGAAAAAAGGCACTCAACAGAGTCCGCGGAGGAGCGCAGATGTGTGATATATGATCCACTTTACGGTAAATACAACAAGGATGTTCAGGTTTAACACAAGTCAGTCCAGCTTCCCCCATTTAGAGGCTGCGCCCCTATCCAGGAATGGAAAAAGAGCAGAAATCCACGCACAAAGCGAGCATGCTGCGTTCATGACCCTCCCACCGCTCTGATTTGGATCTGCAGGCTCCAGAACAGCGACTCACCTGCTTGTGTCGTATCGGTCAGGTCGTAGTTAATCCCCGGGTACTCCCTCAGCTTCCTGCCGCTCAGGTTCAGGATCCCTGAGCTCACGGCATCTTCCAGAGCCCGGTCCAGGCTGCGGGCAGTGTGGTGCTGCTGCTGCTGGTGCTGCTGTTGATGGTGGTACTGGTTGACAGCCGGGCTCCAGTGGGGTCCGCTGGGGCAGTCATGGTTTTGTAGAGCAGTGACAGCTCCTACACCTCCCTGACCAGACGCCATTTTCGTTAAAAAAAAAAAAGGAGAAATTACTCCTCGTAGAATAATGCGAGCGCACAGCGGCAGTTTCTCCGCCCATGCGCATGCAGGGTGCGTTCCCCGGACCGACGCTAGGGGATGGGCTTCGGAGGTGATGATGATGCTGCTGCTGTTGCTGCTGGTGATGATGAGGATGAAGAGGAGAAGGAGGGGGGTATGGTAGCCATTTTAGGCTTTAACCCCCTTTTTGCCGCCTGGTTTTAGAAGAGGCAGAGCACTGCAGGAGGCAGGAATCAGTCACATTTTCCCCTCTACTTTGACGACAGTGGGTGATCATGTTACGTCCTGTTTCAAAACAACATTTAAAAATAATTCTGTGTCAAGATGCGTCTCATCTCTCTAGATAAAACAAAATTACATTAAGCTGTACTTTTACTTTATCCATATTACAACCAAAACCACAAGTTTATTTCCATTTTATCTCATAGATGAACAACAAGTATTCTGTCTTGTGAAGTTGAAAAGGAGATTTTTTATTTATCAATTAAAAATCTGGCTGTGTTTCTTTGCATTTAGCTCACAACTAATTATTCTTCCCTGGCTTGCCGATGCAGGAGGATGACCGTGTCTTAGTAGGTTTGCAGATCTGCCATCCTCTTTCCTTTTTTGGATGACGAATTGAAAAGAGTCCTTTGAAACGTTCAAAGCTTTGAATATTGTTTTTTGACCGAACCCTGCTTGCTGGTCTTCATAATGTTGTTTAATGTCTTCTAACAAACCTTTGAGAATTTCCTGATTTGATTAAAAAATAGAGAAGACAATTGATTATTTTCTTTTATCTCCAAATTATCCATCAGGTTGGCCTGTTCCAATAAAAATACATTTAAGTTTGGTTTTCTAATGTGAGAAGATGAGGTGGTTTGAAGGTTGCAGCTCAAACCAGCATTAAATTACAGCATACTCGTTAGCGTGAAGTGGTGAAGTTGGCCGCTCACAGAGATCTGTATCTAAAAAACAAATGGAAAGTTGCAAGGACGGAAAAAATGTGGAAGAAAAAGCTAGAAGCCACAGGTATAACATAAGCCTTGAGAGGTTTATGAAGAAAAGTCAAGTCAAGACATTCAAGGGGAGAGATTCAAAGATCTGCACTACAGCGGGACAAACACAAATCAAGCAGAGGGATTATATATGTCTTCTTGCCAGAGAACACATTGGGATCACCCAGAATGACCTGAGTGTTGCTGCTGAAAGTAAAGTTTTCTCCGGGAACTTTTATCTTTGCTACTTAATCTCGCAGGCGGTGGAAAGGTTGATGGCTTTACATATTTTAATGTGCTTCCAGTTAATGATGTGCAGCCAAAACTTACAAAACTTATTCTACTTTACAAAGTTGGAGCAGAAGAGACAAATAGAGGGTTGTACTGCAGTGAATGTTTGCAAAAAGGCAAGTGTACCCTTTACGTCACATGGACACAGGAACTATATGAAGGTTGAGAAAATGGGAGATAATCTATTAAATTAACTGAGGAGAATGAAGATGGAAACTAAAGAGTATACACATTTTTGTGTCTTTGTGAGACTGCTGCTTTTATTAATGTTTTAGGATTATTGTTGCCTCTCCTGGAGTTTATCTGAAAGTGGGTGGTGAGAGAGGGGGTAGATATTCAGCAAAGGGTCACCCGCTTGACCCCTTTGCCGCCACCGCGCCCCCTGCTGCTTGCTATGTTTATACATTCTATAAATACTGATTTTTGTGTGTTTTTGTCCATGCGCTTAAAAAGTGATCTATTATTGTCACATGTTTGATAGGTGTGTCTCAAACCTACATAAAAATAGAACCGCAGACAACATTTATGAGTTTTCAATCAAGTCTTCTGCAGAAGGAGAAGACACGGTCTGCCAGGCTGGCAAAGACCAGCCCGGCCAAAGCCAGCCCGACCAAAGCCAGCCGCTCAGTTCCCCGTGCGTTCTGACTCTCTGCAGCAGAGCCTGTCTTTATTAAACAAGAGAAAAGAGAATGGAATGTGGGAGAGTGATAGTTTCACAGGACAAGAAGTATCCCAAGATAAGAGAACAGCTGCAGCTTCAAGGTTGAGGGAAAAAGCAAGTTTTGTCTTTCACACAGTCCAACAATTCCTCCTCTCTGGGGTGTGAATACTAAACCTTTAAATGAAAAACAAAACTAGTAACTACTTATGTAAGAATGATAACAAAGCATAATTATTCTAACAATGTTAATTTTCTAAGCTACAGAAAAGTAATTATTGCACTGATGTAAAAATTTGGGCCGATATCAATATCCAATATTAATACTGCTGCTATGCCAGCATTTATCATTATCAGTATTTATATTTGCCTGCACTTCTGACACCATTGCTTTCTGCTTCAGTTAAACAGAATCCTGCTCTGCATTGAATAAATACCACATGGCCAACCCCATCCTGAAAAACATACACAAATGGCAACAAGATTGATATAAACATCAGTTGTTCATATCGGACCAGATATACTTATCAGATATGGTAAAAAAAAATTACAAACATCGATTGATACCATTTTTTATATCAATCATTTTTTCTATTATATATTTCCAGAGATTTAAAAGTCATTTTAGTACTTGTGAAAGCCTATCTGAAGTTTGTTAATTTACTATTCCTTTTATAGAGAAGGCACATTTTAACTTTAAGATCAAAAGTCTTCAGAGTACGATTGAACTGAAGTGTTTCAGGTCTAGTCAAAATAAGAAGTACATCTAAACAGATGAACCGCATACAGTCATTTTTTACAGCAATCTCTTCTGGTTAGCAGTGAGCGAAATCAAAATAAGATGTACATTTAAACAGATGAACCGCATACAGTCATTTTTTACAGCAATCTCT